>WMED01008398.1:0-16952 GCA_019650415.1 Pipa parva | reverse complement strand
TTGCCCCGCAGAGCCACCAATTTCTTTGCAGGTTCCCAGAGTGTTGTTTTGGTTGGTGGTTGTGCCCCAGGATTTTGTAAATGTAAAAAATGTGTTGTGGTTCAAAAAAGGTTGAAAATCACTGCTGTAGAATCTGGGACACATGGAAGCCCTATATTATTATGAGCTTTGAGGAGATGTCAATGGGGAGAGTTCCAACACTGTCGATTATATCTGGGCCACCAGGTTACTTTTCACTTAGGGGGTTATTCACTAAGGTGCGAAATCGACTGTCAAATTCGCAAACAGCGGATTCCCAGAGCAAATCGGCTACAATTTCCCCATTGTAAAGTCGCGACAATTTTTTAATGTTAAGATTGCGACAATTTTCCCATAATAAAGCGATTGTGACAATATTCTCATTATAAAGACGCGACTGCGACAGTAGCAGCCTATTGCGACTGTCTTTATCTGGCGAATTCGCAACTATACGCAACAATTCGGACTTTAGTGAATAACCCCCTTAATCTCTGGGAAGAACATTAAAAATAGATTTATATAGTTCAACATTTGAATAAGATTAAAACATTATCTACTGTTCATTGCTCTGAATTTTAAGCCCCGTTAACACTCTGCTGAGGAGATCGTCAGTTTGGACTCGTTAGATCATTCGCTGGAGGTCTTGTTAAACACCATAATGTGCATGGCTTTATTAGATGCTCATTTTATATTCTTTAATACTGTGTAAATTCCCCTTTACTCCTGGCTGTCCTGCTGAACGGAGCAATCCAATTCCAAATTATTCATTTTCCCACAAAGATGCACAGGCTGTACGTCTCCAATGTTATTGAAACTCTGGGATTGGCTACGGTCCAGGGACCATCTGGACATTTTTATAGACTGACAAAAACTGCTCCTAAAATCACAGTAATTTATAGTTGAGGGCAAGGAGCAACCAAAGGTTCTCAGGAACTATATAAACCCACCCCCACCCCACGTTGACACCCGGGGCCCCTCTGAAGGTATATGGAAAGACAGGATACAAAATGTCCAATAAGCAGGATTTTTCAACCTTGAAACAAATGTCCTCAAATAAGTGTATTAGGGACTTATTTATCAAAGTGCAAATTCTCCAACTTTACTTTATCACCAGAGATTGATATTTCATGCAATATGGTCAATTCACTGTTCACTATTCGACAGCTTAAGCTGAACCCATTGATAGGCATCTGTGGATTAAGCAGTGCAGTGCAGTTAACCTTGCCTTGCAGCGCTGAGGTCCTGGGTTCAATTCCACCCTACACTTCATCTGCATGGAGTTTGTATGTTCTCCCTGCACTTGCCTGGGTTTCCTCCCATAATCGAAAAACATACATCTATGTGTGTGACAAAATAATGAAAAAAAACTAGATTGTAAGCTCCACGGGGCAGGGATTGAAGTGAATGATGAATCTCTGTAAATCGCTGCATAAAATAGTAGCGCTATATAAGAATAAATAATAATCTCATTTGCATTTGAATGTGACAACACTTGAGCACATGAGTATTCATCAGTGTGACTTTGCGCAAGGCAGAATAGTCTATGCTATAATACGGATGCATAAAGAGCGTCTGATTTCACTCCAGCAGGTGAGTTTGTATTTTGATAAATACTCCCATTAATCTAATCCATGTATTGGGTAACTTGTGGATCACAAGCTGTTAGAGAACAATACTCTTCATCGGCACCAAAGAAAGCAAGCGATTACGATGTAAGAGGCTAGGGGGCAGCAGATAAGAACCAGGAAATACAAAGCGCCATTTTGACATGTTTGTTGGGATGTCCCATCACGACTCTGACATGAGTTCACAGTTTGAAGACAACCAAGTGTCCGACACATGAGAAAATGGGCAAACAGATGTCAGTCGTTGGCAGGGATGTGACAGAGTGCTTCAGAGACCGGGCTGACTGAATTCTCTCGCTCATTATCCTTACACTAAAAATCTTTGGAAATGCACGTAATACACGTCTGTTAACCAGCTGTCAATATACTGTATAAATAAGATACCGAGGTATTAAATATAAAAGCCATGCGTGAGCATCTTAATATTAGTTATTTCAATCCTTTCTAAATGAAAGCTAAATTATCCGCTGTTACAAAACAATGCAACAACAATCAAACTGCTATTTGACCAAAAAATTAAAAAAAAAAAAAAAAAAGAACTATACTTCCTATGGTAGATACTCAAATACAGAACTTGTAAACAATGTTGTCTTTAAAGTTAAATTCATTAATTTTATTGCTTTCCGTCTGTACATATCTTTACTGATAGCAGCCATGTTTTTTAGCGGACCCTCACCCATTCCCACTGTTTTCTACGGCGCTTTAGATCACTTGCAAAGAGGAAGTGTAGTCCTAAAGCCATATTTTAAAGCCAAATTTCTAAATATCTTACTTTATAGACACAATTTAGAATACTTAAAAGGACAGACTGAATATAAATGCATTGGAAGCATTTTCATTTTATGGTGTTACTGTTCTTTTAAGCTTGGAACAAACTGCCTGTGATAAATGTCAAGGACATTTGCTGGGGTCCCAAGTATCTCAGAAGACAATAAGGACATTATGTAAGTATCTGTAAAGAGCATTGAAAAAGCCAGCTCCGTCTGTATAACTCGTTCAGATGCTTGCATATATGGGTCATTTAACATGCTATTCAGAAATGAGATGGCCTTTGTCTTCAAAAAAGCCAAATATAGCGTCATGGTACAGAAATGAAATAGACAATCATATGGATACTTAACCCGGTTACTGAATGAGTTAGAAAAATTAAACGTCTCTTTTAAACATATTTCCTTGAATAATTTCCACAGCTTATATCATCTATTAAACATTAACTCTTAAGGACTGCTTTAGAGTTCGGGGAGAATTTCATTTAATTTGATTAAAAAAAACTAGCCGGGTGCATTAGAAACATTGCCGTAGCATCCAACAGTCTCAAACTCTGCAGGATGGTGCCATATAGACATCACTGCATAGATAGACATCACTGCAACACAGCCAATCAGGAAATGGCGGGCAGTGCACCAGTGACATCACCCAACAGTGTACAACCAATCAGAAATGTAGATGGTGCACTGGTGACATCAGTTTCCCCCACATCCAGAAAACAACCACAATTCACAGCCTCTTCATCCCAGAGGAGCATATTGGGAGTAGTTCTATCTTCCCAATGCGCTTCTCTGTCCTGCTCTGTCTAATAGAGGGCCGCCACCATCCCATGGTGATGATGCAATGATAGTCGGGGCTGGCCCCCTTTAAAACTTTTTTTCTGCATACGCCCATGGACCCACAACATATGGGGTACTTTGCCACTGATTGGCTTTGCACTTTTAAAAAAAAACAAGTATGGACCCCTGTGATTATTGGGAGTTTAAGGGTATGAAAAATTTGGATAAAACATTATTTCTGTTGGACATTTATACATAGAGAAAGCCAACCTAAACATTAAAATGTAACAACAATTTTGGGATCAGTAATACTTGTCTCTTGTTTAAACAGCCCTGCACCCTCACCCAATCTGTGTACAAACTCTTCTTGTATAGTGCTGATAAGCCCCGCCCATGAGTGACATCACTCACTATACAGAGAGCAGGTTCTTTCCCTTCTCCTAATATAAACCCTGTTCCTATCCCTGAGCATGCGCAGAGCAAAGCTGTTCTACTGCCTCTGCTGTTAGCTGTGGAGAGAGGAAGTCAGGGAAATGAGGGGGCATGGCTACAAACAGCAGGGAACTCATTGAGAGGGAGAGAGCAGTTACAGTGGATATTGAGCTCTGCTGAGTTAAGAGGCCAGTCAGGAGTTTTTTAATCACTATATTGCTTGTCAATAGGTAATGGGGGCCTTCTTTATACACAGGGTTTATATACCCTTTAAGTACAGGGGGACACGGAATGTTCATTGATCATTTTCTTCTTTGTTGCTGTAATGTTTGGCCATTTCTGACTTATGTCCAGTGCGATTATATAGCCCTATGTGTGCCCCCACATTACTTGTCAATGTAATATTTATTGTGCCGCTTCAAGTGACTTGTAAACTCACCTCCATGGGATGGAGTGGCACATGAATACACCATACTGACAGAAATCATTACTTCTTGTTGGCATCCACCTTCGAGGATGCTGTTCACGTATCCCAGGATGGATAGGACAATGAAGCACATGCCCAGTAAAGTGTCCATAGTGCCCTAAAGGAAAAATGTTCCTCTACCGAAACAAGAATAAGGACAGAACTAAACACAATGCTGTTGTCTGCTACGAGCTGCGGAATAATTCACTGCTATCCTTTATTTATAAAGATAGTCAATTTATTAGCCCAACACCATCAAAAAATTCATTACACAGGATAATTCCATACAATGCTAAACTGCAACATAAGGAACTAGAAGCTCTACATTTACAATCAAAATATTCCATAGTATTTACTGGAGCTTTACTGGACAAGTGGATACATTTCACTGGCTAAAGACTAGAGTACGCGGCTACCACTCGTTGTAAAGACTGAGATGTGGAAATGTAATACACAAATGTAGGAAACGGTTTGTGGCCAAATTGACTAGTGTTCTAGACATCTATAGACAATTTATGTTAAGTGATTAGTGATTGAAGAGTAGGATTTAGGTTTAACCCAGGGAAGAGTATCACAAGAGAAAATGTGATGTGAGATAGACGTTTTACTAGAGGAGAATGAATACCAAGAAGGCATTGGGGCTGATTGGATGAGCATTTAAATCCTCCATGTACACAGGGGCACAAGGTAA
Organism: Pipa parva; assembly: GCA_019650415.1. Lineage (NCBI taxonomy): Eukaryota > Metazoa > Chordata > Amphibia > Anura > Pipidae > Pipa > Pipa parva. The sequence goes on along the minus strand of WMED01008398.1, from coordinate 12,173 downwards.
GTAGAGAATTAAACTTTAAATTTGTTTGAGGAGGATAGAAGGAGATGGTGAAGGACAGATAAGAGAATTGTTATCTGAGCCAGGAAGCAGCAGTCAGGTATTAAAGAGAAGATAGGCTTAACAAGTGAACTGCCTATAAGGAGGAAGTGATAAGAGTTCAGGCAGGAGAAGATAAGGGAATGCCTTAAGAGTTTAATGGATTTATTATGTGAGAAAAGCTGGTGGCATGGTGGGATTGCACCTGTCCAAGAATGTCAAAGTGTCAAAACTAGAACCACACAAAGATTAACTGAAAAATGACCAGCTTGGAAAGAAAAGAAACATTTAAATCTCTTTTTTTGAATCTAGCAAAATCTCTGGAGTGCTTCCAATAAGGATTGGATATTAATGCAAAAGAACATAACATGAGTTATTTAATAGGAATATTTGCTAACGTTGATCCAGTTCGATTGCCACTCAGAGGTCGGGAAGGAATTTATTTTTCCACGTTAAAGCAAACCCAAGCTTTAAATAGGTTTTTGCCATTCTCTGGACCAACAAGGGTAAATTAAGGGTTGTTTAAAGTGCACCTGTCACCTCAAAACTAATACTAATTTAGGTTGTACTAATGAAATAAATGTTTTGTAAATATAAATGCATTTTAAAAAATGTACCTTTATACAGTGTTTCTCTCTGTCATCTTCCCTGTAAGCCTGACTTTTCTTTCCCAAATGTCGGGAGGGCGTGGCTAAATGATGATTGACATTATAGCTCCTACAATCAGATCCCTTAAATCAAGATCCAGCAGGGATCTGATTGGAGGAGCTATAATGTCGATCATTATTTAGCCTTGCCCAACACTCAGGAAAGAAAAGTCAGGTTGACAGGGAAGATGACAGAGAGAAACGCTGTATAAAGGTACATTTTCTAAAATACATATATATTTACAAAACATTTATTTCATTATTACAACCTAAATTAGTAGTAGTGGTTTGAGGTGACAGGAGCACTTTCATTATTTTAATAGGTTGAAGTTGGTAGGTCTGTTTCTTTTCTCAACCTTAGTAACTATGTCATTTATGTGATAGAAAAACTAGCTAGCGAGGACAATATTCCAGGTTACATTTTTATTATATTGAAGAAAAACTAATGGTGTCTGCAGCTGGAACGTGACCATGGAATCGCTGAAAATGAAGAGCGTCTGGAGCAAGAAGAAGGGGGCAGCAGGCGACAAATGGCATTCATGGGTAAGTATATCCAGGGGCTTATTCATGTATGTATGAACAGTTCCTTTAAGGGTCCAAACTTGCATTCATTCGCCACTTCCCCATATCTGGGTACTCAACAAAGTCTATGATGTCGCAAATTCACAACCAATTTGGAAGTTTACCAGCAGGGCCGGCTCCCCATTAGGCAGTATAGGCAGATGCTAGGGGTGCTGGGTGTACAGGGGGGCGCTCGCAATGCATTTTGTTTTTAACTAGCGATGTTGGAGGTGAGTGGGGGGCGCGGGGCAAAGGGGGGCGGAGCAGGACAGGGGGGAGACGGGTGGGGGGTTGCCTAGGGCACCAATAGGTCCAGAGCCGCTTCTGTTTACCAGGGTTTTGGACATACAGAGCACCTTGCTTGCCTGTGCATAAGAAATTAAATTTATCAAGCATCAGAGTGGCGAATTAGAAGGTTGGTCCACTCAAGAAATACAGTTCTTCTTCGCTATCAAAAACCCACCTCTTAGTGAATAAGGAGAAGAGAATTTGCAGCTATCAGTGCCCAAACTGATGAGAATATGGTTTGACAACAGAGCTTTCACTTACATAAATAAGCCCCTACTTAGACTCCCCCAGGTTCCCTCACTCCTATTCCTACTTTAGTTCCCCTTTCATTTTTCTATGTGTTTGATTCAGGTACACGTTGTTGTGCTTTACTGCGACTTCCTCTTCTGCACACTGGACCCAGAAAAGGGCTTCGGGTCATTGTAGAGAAACAGTATTAAAACAAACTTGTATTGTGGATTGTAACTTCTTTTTTTTTTTGCTAGTTTCTTGAAAAGTTAAAACAAAACAAAAAAAAAACACAGCGAGTAAAGATGACATATTTCACGTTCCTTTAAAGACATCAGGCTGGTAAAATAAAATATGAGCTTTGCAGGCGTCCGGAGATCTGTTCAACTCATCAAAAAATTGTTCGGGCATTTCACACGGTCTTCCCGGGAGTAAGATATCTATTCTATTTTTTTTTAAAAAGAGCCATATGCAATTGATGATGGCATCTCAGCTCCACCTGCACGCTGGGGATGTCTAAAATCAGTCTCGACACTTTTCCTCCGGTCTCTGGCATTTTGCCCGGACTGTCAAATAGTATAGCGAAGCAGAATGAAAAGCATTTCATGAGCTGATGCCTATTACAAACAGAGCCCGATCTCCAGCAAAGTAAACTTGTTTATTTCAGTCGTGTGCGTTAAGCCGCTCCCCACATTATCATTCTCTAGATGAAAAAAACGCTTTCAAATTTCTGTAATGAGCTGCCGAGGCCCAACGGAAGAGAGGCAGGAGGAATGCGTCTTTGCATCTAAGACTGGCATTAGTATTGTATTTGTATTTATTCAGTTTTTATATCACTACTATATTACACAGCGCTTTACAGAGATTCATCATTCACTTCAGTCCCTGCCCGTGGAGCTTAGAATCTAGTTTCCCTGTTCAATCACACACAGATGTATGTATTTTGGATTGTGGGAGGAAACCGGAGTGCCAGGAGGAAACCCACGTGCAGGGAGAACATACAAACTCCATGCAGATGGGAGTCCAGGGTGGAATTGAACCCAGCCAGGACCTAACAGTGCTAACCACTGAACCACCAAAGTGCCCACTAGCAGGGGCGGTTCAGGCCCTATGGGCGCCCTGGCCGATTCGCCCCTCCGCCCTCCCCCCGTCCCCCGGCGCGCATACCCACCCGGCGTCCCCAACTCACCTCCTCCAGCGTTCCAGCGACGCTCCTCCTCTGAGCGCTGCTCCACAATGAGGTAAGTGGAATGCAACCTCATTGTGGAGCGGCGCTCAGAGGAGGAGCATCACTGGAACACTGGAGGAGATAAGTTTGCGGTGGGCGATGCGGGTGACAGCGCCCCTCAATTAGATTGCACCCTGGGCAGCCCAGCGCTAGAACCGGCCCTGCCAACTAGTAGTATTGAAGGGGAATTTTTCAGCAGTAAACCATAGTTATACCTCAGAAAACCCATCTTCCTACAACACTTTACAATTTACTGTACTTGATATGCTAGTTTTCCCTGCAGGCTGTTCAAGGTTGAACTGTTACACTGAAAAACTAGATGTGAATGGAAATCACTTAAAGGACAAGTAACGGCAGAAAAATAAAAAGATCCCATCTGGTTTGGCATGGCAGTGTCAGACTGAGGCATCTTGGGCTGATTATAAAGCATACTAGCAAAAACTGACATGTACACAGGAACTATTATAATACATTTTCAGTTTGGCTGGACATTACATAAGAGACAATTGCCAAAGTGTAATTATAATTTAAAAAAGATGCTTTTTGGCACCAAACTTGCCCCCTCTCCCTAACATTGGGCTCTGGTGGGCCAGTCCAATCCTGCAGAACTGTTATCTTTCTAATTAAATTCATGAATGTTATCGTTTTCTGTCTGTTTTTATCTTTACTGATATCATGTTGTTAAACAGACCTCACCCAGCCCCACTGGTCTCTATGGTGATTTAGGTAATACATATACAGGAAGTGTAACCCCTAAAGCCCAGTTGTTTAAAAATTAATAACTTACTTTATAGACACAATTTAGAATGTTTGGAAACACAAACTGAATATATAGTAACTATAACTGTATTTGAGGCATTTTTTTTATGTTTTGATGTTACCGTCCTTTTAAATAAAATATGCTATTTTACTTTGGAAAATGTCAATGTGGCTTTCCCCAGTTTAATTAGCTGGAGTGAAAACTAATCCTACCCCTCAATCTTCCACATATGTATGCCATGGACAAATAGGAGTTCACCGAGTACCCTTTAGTTTGTCTAATAATATTCATACCGAGCCTGGATATTTTGTATAAACCGAACAACGTGTTCCAGCCTTTTTCTTTATAACAGCAGTTCCCAGCAACCTCCCATAGTCCACGGAAATTTACAAGGTGCTGGGAATCCAAATTCAATGGCAGATAATTTTGTTCTAATATAGGGGTTTATTCTCTAAAGTCCGAATTGTACCGTAAAGGTGTGAATTCGCTAGCTGCAGACAGTCACAATAGACTGCTACTGTCACAGCTGCGTCTTTATAATGAGAATATTGTTGCAGTCTTCACTTTACAAAGGAAATATTGTCGCAGTCGCGACTTAACAATGAGAGATTTGTCACAGTCTCGGATTTGCTATGGGAATCCGCTGTTTGAGACTTGGACAGTCAAATTCGGACTTTAGAGAATAACCCCCTTACTGTCAACACACCAATAAAGTTTAGCGTACTTAGCAAGATACATTTCCAAAAACTGTCCAAATAGGTTACGGTCATGGGAATTCATCAACAAGGGCAATCGTTTATTGCGGCAACCAATCAGCAGTTAGCATTCAGTGGAATAGGGCAGCCAGCACAATAAAAGACAGCCTTTAATTGGTTGCTATAGGACGTCTATAAAGGGTGATAGTGAGAAAACACACCCAGCCTTAATCAGAAAACAAAACTACTACTAAGGTTTATTAGTCTGTGTCACATACCAGCAAAGAACAAAAACTACAATATAAATCAGGATTTACCCGCAGGAATCACTTCCATTAATCCAAAAGCAGAAGTGAACTACACAGAGCTCTGCATTGTACGCTGAGGTCATTTAAGAACAATCCACTATTAAGTATTAAAGATATATTCAAGCACTGGGAGATGTAGGGAACTACGCAGCATATCAAATCAATATTTCACACAAAGTCAGGAGGAGTGTCTACATAAAGAGAAGATACAAATGCAGAAAACTGCAATGCTGCACATGCTTTATCGCAACACGGATGCAGTTTCTGACATCAACAAAAATCCAACTGTTTTTTTTGTTTTTTTAATTAAAAATAGCAGGACGACAATGCTACGGGAAGATACTAGTCATTTTTACTTTATAACCATTTCCCAGCTATCTTATACGTCTTATAGTTTCACCATTTAATATTCACTTCATATAATATATTTTCTAATATCTGATGGGAAGTCATGCATGTACAGTAAAGCAAGAGAGTCAATAAACCACAGTCTATGACACACAGGATGGTGAAATGAAAGACTATACAATCAGTGTTTGAAGGTTTTCTACAGGAGGGAATAAGGGAACGTCTGTGGTTTGTGTCTAGAGGAGCAGAAATCATATATTGTCCAGTGCCACATATAACAAAATAGCGGACAGCAAGGCCGCTCACTGTGATTAAACAGGGGAACAAGCTAATTTTTTTGTTTGACAGGGTGATTGTCTTGGGGTGATAAACTGATAAAGGAAGGTTATTTCCACTCTAGAAGCCTCATTGTCTACAGTAAAGTGGGAATTCACCTGTTGAATTCACTTTGCTACAACCTGAGTCGCATTGTCAAAATAGTCGCAAATTCACTTCTCAGGATTGACTAAGCAGTGAATTGACTTATTGAACAGGCGGACAGAGGCAATCACTGTCGGATGCGAAGTATGGCATAGTCAGGCAGGGAGGGGAATTAGACAAGTGAAGGGCAGTGATGTCAGTCTCCCCATATCCCACTAACTGTATTCTGTCAATATTCTATTTCTATGTCACCTTGTCCCTAGGTCATGTTGTCATTTAGCTGCAGTTGCCATGAGGCTCTATATATGCAGTCCACCAATAAAATGGGACAAAATCCATTGGGTAAATAAATATATTGAAACCCAGAACATATAATAAAAAGAAGGGATAGTACATACACGGTTATCTTTATGTGTATAAGTTATATTTATAAGGGTAATATACTTTTTGAAATGATTCTGGATTACTGCTAATTAGAAACAACACATATTATCTTTGAGCACCCGTTCATGGTCATCATGACAAATGTCAACCCAATTGATGGGGATGGAAGAGCGCACGTGTGGGTCACTGTAGACCTCAGTGTGACAGAAGAATGTACTATATAACCGGTTCCTCAAGCTAATAACTTTTACCATTGTTTAGAAATCCATAAATATCATTTATTTTGGTGTCCTTTTCTTGGAAAACATTCCTCTATTTAAAAAAAAATATTCCATGCGTAATAATCATCATGTATACTGTCAAGTATATGTGTCTGGTATTGAGGTTGCCCTCACAGAAGCTTAGTTATTTATAAGACATGTGCTAAGACACATTTATCTGTCAGTAAGGTGAATCCCAGCGGCTTGTTGCAACCAGACATTTATTACAGAAACAAATGATGAATACACTTATTAGATTTCATTATCTGAACAGCAACCATGGAATATTTTGTTGAAGAGTTTGATTTCCTAAAACTGGAGATTTACTAAAATAAAACAAAGTCCAGCCATCCTTTCACTCTACCTGGAAAGCACTAGCAATTTCTTTTTGGCAGCGGGAAGATGGAAAAGTCATTTTCGCTCAAGTGGGATATGTTTAAGTCATCAAAGCAGCCAAAGTCAGCTTGTTTTAAACCTGAATAAACAAACTGGAATACCCATCAATGTTCTGCAAACAAGACGTTCTCTGGTCTTAACATTCCATTACAATTGCTCACCTCAAAGACTTCCTCATCCAAAATCCTGGTCCCGAAAACGACGATACCGTTAGTATCAACTATGGGGTGATCGCTCCTCTCCAGAGCCCGGGTGACTTTCTTTTTACAGTCCAGCATGAGAGTGACCTCTTTCTTCTGGACGCTGATTGCTATCCTGTGCCACCTGAAACACGGGGAGAAAAATCACGGGTTTTAGAAAATCGTGGGTGGGTTTTCTAATGGGATTTCTGCTTAAACAAGATGTATCCTAATTAATAGTCTGAGTTGGCATAATAAAATGATATGAATGCTTTGTGCATTTCCTTCTGACAGCCTAGTAACAGTAAATATACATTTATAGTTACTATATATTTCATCTGCGCTTCCAAAACTTCTAAATTGCGTCTATAAAAGTAAGATGTTTAGCTTTAAAAATTGGCCTTTCTGGGGCACTTTCTGTATATGTATTATCTAAAGCACCATAGGGAACAGTGGGACAGGGTGAGGTCTGTTTAACAACATGGCTGCTATCAGTAAAAGAGACAGAAAGAAAAATAAATGCTAATCCAAATGGGGTTTTTTGCTTGTGTTATTGGTCCTTTCACTCATCAAGCAAATTTCTATACTTATTTTACATTCACTGCTGATGCCAATTTGCTACCCCTGTAACAGAAACTCCTTGCGAGGGTCAGAATACTCCCATGATCTCCGGAAAATAATCATTCCTACATATCAGCTCACCTGCCACACAAAATAAATCTTAGCCATAGAACATAAGGAACAGCAGCTTTATATGTTTTGAATTAATTGTGGCCCTGGGTATTTGCTGGTGGTATTAATGTTGTGTACTTTTCTTTTGTCTTTGTCGATATAAGGATTTGAAATATTATACGAAGCCGGCAAATATTCTGACACAATGTCTACTATAAAATCCCTCTCTTGAGCTAATTGTTTAGATGCATAAGACTTGGACAATATATTTCATGAAGCATCTAGGTATAATTACACCCAGGGGAACATCGGAGAAATCCTTATCAGAGACTGCTGTTAATATCCTTTATAACCCGATAGTGCTCTCAAAGCACATCATTCATACGGCTGTCAGTTATAATGAATCTAGCGTGCGGTGAGCAAGCCGAGCATCTTGGGATGTAACAATTTTCAAGACCAGCAAATCAAATAGCATTATCTACAGAATGCGATGGAAGACGCTTACAAAAGAAAGAAAGAAAATCCACGCAATATATCTGTAGAAGCTGAGTTCCTTCCCTATTTATCGGACCTTTAAATGAAAATTATAAAGTATTGCGCGACAGATTTTGTAGGTATGTTTCATGTGTATGTATTTTTTGGCCTAACAAATAATGTCGCCATATTGTTTAACTCAGCCAAGGCCTACGTCAATGTATTCAACAGAAGAGCCAAGTCTATAGAATATTAAGGAATGTTCCTTAGTCAGCGCCAGACACCCATGCCCGTAGGTTGCTCAGATTGAAGGGTTCCTCTCTCCTAGTCAGGGGACATAGGTGGGGGGAGATCAGGGGAGGATGAATTCTGTTGAGCCAGACATTTGTGATTGTACTTGTATTAAATTGTAACCAACACAGATAAACCATATTAATGCCATGCATGATTAAGTCTGTGGTGTTTTACATAAGGGGGTGTGGTTATTTACACAAGGGGTGTGGTCAGTTAGTGGGTGTAGCCAGTCACCAAGCATCCTGTCTATAAGCTCCTGAAATGTCTCCTTAGCATTAGAAAGAGTAAAAACTATAAAAGATGGAGTGCATTCTCCCTAGTAATTTAAATAGTAAAGTTTGAAAAATTCCAAAAACTGTCTCTGAGATAGTTATCAGTAAATTATGTTAGCCGTTATTGGAGTTGCGAGACTCTGATCTTTCTACATTTGGTCCCATGGACAACACTTGCCAAACAATTTAAATAATTGTAACACTAACTTGAGTAGGAGGAAAAATAAAGCGAGATCAGCAATCATCAATCACAATGTCACTCTGAACTTCTCATTCCCCTGGGGTCTTTGCTACAGGGTCAATAAATAATGACGCAGAATGGCCTTTGTCCATTCTATTGCCCATTGGGTCTATCATATAAAACAAAGATGGGTAACTAGGGAGTAGAATATTATTTTTTCACTGGTGTAGTTATAAATCAGGTTCTTTTTATTCTCATTTACCTTTAGAAGTCTGGTCTAAAGGAGCTTTGTTTTGGGACTCTATAAATAAAACAGGGGCTATGAGATTCTGGGGATTTAACACAAATAAAAGGGGATTTAATGGGCGATCTCATTCAGCTCCAGATAATGAGCCCATGGGTGATAATTTATCACATTTGCTTTTATGTTTTCCCATTTTTTTTCTCATATATTTAAATAGGATATTTACTAAAGGTGAAATTACCAATGTTGCCAATTTTTTGCTATTAAAAAAATCATGGTTTTGGCCAACACCCTCTTCGGTGACTTTTTGTAACATACATTCCCCTGTAGAGTGGAATACTGCATAAAAAAAATGAAGAAAATACTATTGTTTTGTCTGCAAAAACCTTCCTAACAGTCCCATAATCATTCCCATCTAAGTCATTTAGTCCTGTAATCCATCATGGAGTCGGTCTGCAAGATCCACTGGCAGCCATTAAATAGGATTATGCTGGTGCCTGCGTACAGCGCTCTACAGATACCAGAAAGCCAACACTTACTTCCCATCTGACAAATTAATGCCTCTGAAGAGGGGATAATCTTCAGGGCCTGGTTTTCCCAAGTGGTCTTCATAAAGGAATACTGGAGACCTTCCAAGCTCCATTCCGATCTGCTGAATTCCTTGCTCGTTGTAGATTGACATTAGGAATGACTGACTTCCTTTCTTGGGTTTTACAGTGGCCAAAATGGAGAAGTCTTCTGGGAATGGGCTATCTATAAATACAAAATGGCAGTCACATATAAATTTCTTAACAACCAAATATTTTTTTATTATTATTAATTGTATAAGGATATGCCTTGAGACTAGATATCTGGGACTCTGATTTTAGTATGTGATATTGGCATCTTGGGCAATACAAGGAGCAAATAGTAGATAAAAATATTCTGGGATTATGAACCAAACTGAGGTGGACATACCGTGGAGTCCGTCATAAAAATGTCCAACAAACACTTCAAGGATCACTATCACTAAAAATATCTTGTTTTTCACAACATATGAATTTTGGCTTGGCGTTAGCAGTTCCTACTATGCTGGACTTTAATTAACAGATAAAATATGGCTGCCACCACAAGGAAGGAACAATCTTCAACATGGCATTTTTTTATTTTTCTGGTTTTACTGCTCCTTTAAGTTCCATGATACAAGCGCAAAACTATACACAGAGATGCATTACATTTATCAATGTGAAAAATATCGCAGCCTTTAAATGAATGAACTCAAAATGAAAAATGTGGAATCAGTCATACAAAGCAAAGTTAGTTAAACCCCCCCTGGCAACATTAATGTGTATTTCCTGAACCTTACTTGGAAATTCAGCCCTGACAAGAGGGTTCATCACACAGTAAAGACTGCACCCCCCGCTCTGCTAACAGTCAGTACCAAGCCATGACTATGATGTTGAGCTGAGTTATGGTAACATTGCCTTATTTAGCTGTGAATGATACAACATTCACTCTCATACAAATCTAAGGAGCAGTTCATGCCCAGACCTCTATTGGCTGGGAGCGTCTTGTCATCTAGCAATCTACGCTATCCATCATAAAAACTACAATACTGCCAAATATCTTACCTCTCATAGGCAGGGTTCACAATGTCTAATTTTCCTCTGCTTTTTAATAAATAAAAAAAAAGCCGATGGATTTACAATGGCGAATTCTCCAACGTGTTTTAAAACTAAAAATAGCATTGGGGGCAGTACTTCCACACTTACTTAGCAGTTTTCCCTCGTGCGCGACCCCTATTGTTACTAATCGGGTTACATTCTTCGCATTACGTTTTATACACTTGAAAAAACGCATGGCGAAGCGTCCTAGCGTATATTCCTCTCTATGAAATACTAGTGCGACACTGCACATCCGATCATCATTACTTTCAGTTTTTTTCTCATACAGGCGTATTTCTTTTTCACCATATGCTTTTTTTAAGAAAGAAAAAACGCGGGGTAAAATTTGCTAGTGTGAACCCAGCCTTAGACTGCTGAACCATACTAGAGAAATGTCAGACATCCAGATAAATAAATACACTGCTAAAGACCAGGGCTACACTGGAGGATGTTTTATAGCTGACCTGGAAAAAAAATAATAAGCCTTTTTTCATTAGGAACAATAGACACTGGCTATTATGCTTTGTACAATAGACAATAAGCTTAATTAAAAACCCTGTATGTGGAATGTATCAGTGGGGAGACATTTGGAGCAGGTGTGTAAGTGAGAGCAGTCTTCTTTACCCCTTTAGTCTAGGGGCCTATTCACATTCAGCTTCCTTTTAGTAAGTTGAGATAACGACAAACTGGAAAATCCAATTAGAAAACTGTTGCTTAGTCAGCAGTTTGTCTTTGTTTTGCAGAATCATTTGAGTTACCATTTAAAAAGCCAATTAGAGTGGGTGGTGGGGGAGGAGCCTGATTACTAACTATAACAGGTCAGTAAGTGACAATGCTGACCAATCACACTACAGAATGTAAAACATCTATTGGGAAACTTTAGCTAAACTACATACTGCTGTTACATTGGAGAATTTAGCTACATCCAGACTTCAACTTTTCATGTCTTTACAAGAACTGAAATTATTTGAAATCCATGGGTTGCTTTTAACTGGACAATTGGAAATAGCCTTTTTTTTTTTTAACATCTGAAATTTAAAAAGTAAAAAGTCCTAAAAACCCTAGGCACTTGTTTACTAAATTTGGCCATCTCATGCTTTAGAAATGCACAAGAAAGCCCAGTTAGTAAGTGGGCACTGGGGCTGTGCAATATAGTCTAAATGCCACTGTTAATACATTTGTTTTGCAATGTAATTTATTTACTTGTTTTCATTGGTCTTTAATTTACAGCCACTGTCTTAAGTAAGCTAACCTCTCTTCTACTGCTAGACTGACAGCGCTCCTGCAGTCTCCCCCCCCCCCCCCCCCCCCCCAAACTCAAGCACGCCCCTCAGTGGCTTACAGGAAATGTCAGGAAGCCACACTGACGGTAGCGCACATAGGGTCAACAGAGAGTACAGTAGCACAGTAAATGTAATGCAATGCAGGAAGTGAGGGTTGCAATCAGTGGGTTAGCACTGTATGGGAAAGGGGTGATTGGTTGAGCTTAGTATGGGAAGAAAATCAAGAATTAACCATGTTCCCCTTTACCTGCTGCACTGTGGGGAACTATAAGGGGGTACTGATGCACTGTGGGGCACTATATGGGGTACTGCTGCACTGTGGGGCACTATATGGGGGTACTGATGCACTGTGGGGCACTATATATGGTACTG
>WMED01008397.1:0-13520 GCA_019650415.1 Pipa parva | reverse complement strand
CAGGAGGCGCCCCTAGCATTTGCCTACTCTGCCTAATGGCAGAGCCGGCACTGGTTGTAGATAATTATTCCATTGGAGCCATAGCAGCTTTATCTCATAAGCATTTTGTTTTATGTGTCCTGTGATCATTACCATTGTTTTAATCCATTCTACTTTCCTAATTAGTGCTTGGGTGTTTGGTAGTTCTTTTTTTTATAGGAGGCTGTTAGTAGCGTTCTCTCTGCTTTTAGGATGTGTATAGCTAACTTATTTTATGGTTTGGATCTGAGTTTTCTAATTGGTAGGCCTAAAAGAAAGGTTTGTGGATTTGGTTGAATGTATGTTTGGAATACTTTGGTTAGGGTGTCTGCTATATCCTTCCAGTATTGCTGAGCTATTCTGCAGGACCACCAAGTGTGCATAAATGAGCCCTCCTCTCTGCAGCCTCAGAAACAGAGTTTTTGTGTCTCATTTTTGAGTATTTTAGCTATTCTCGTTGGTGTATAGTACCACCTGTATAGTATCTTGTATGCTCTTTCTTTGGATATTGTACATATTGAGGATTTGTTTACTAAATTCCATATCATATTCCAGGATTTGTCCATTATAGTGATTTGTAGGTCGTTTAGCCATTTAGTCATGTATGGATTCATAAATGTTGATGTGTGTTCTGATATTTTTAGGTAGAGTATTGTTATTAGGTGGTTTGTTATCGTGGGTAGAGTACACAGTTTTTCAAAGTATGTTTGGGGTGGGTTTTGTGTTCTTTTCGTTTTATTTCTTGAGTGTATGTGTTTTTTTACTTGTATGTAATGGTAGAATTGTGTTTGATCCAATTGGTATTTGGTTTGTAATTCTTCAAAGGTAAGAAATTTGTTGTCTAGGTATATCTGATCTTGCAATATAAGGCCTTGTTGGATCCATTTTTGAAAGTCCCTAATGTTACATCCAGGGGGAAAGGCTTTGTTTGCAAAGAGTGTTTGGTGGGTTGATTCTGGGCTGTGCATTTTGAGTTTAGTTGCCCATTTGTCCCATATTTTCAGTGTGTGTAGGTGTGTTTTGTGGTTCTTTCCATATTAGTTGGGATATGGCAAGTGGTTTTATTGGAAGGTTTTACATTTCTAGCCATGGAGTTAGTGATTCTTGGTGTATTCTCACTATTGTTTGTGTGACTGCTGCTAGGTAATATTTGTAGATGTTGGGGAGACCCAGTCCTCCCAGGGTTTTGGGTTTTGTCATTATTGAGTGAAATATTCGTGGTTGTTTTCCATTCCACATAAAGTGAGAGATTGCTTTCTGTAGTTTTTGTCCTTGTTTTTCAGGGAAGTCGATTGGAAGTGATCTAAATAAGTAAAGTATCTTTGGTAATAATGTCATTTTAACCGCTGCTACTTTTCCAAGCCATGATAAATTGTATTTTGACTAGGTCTTTAGGTCCGTTGCAAACTATTAAGCATTTTTGTGTAGTTGGCATTGTATAGTGTTTCGTATGTAGTAGTGAGTTGAATCCCTTGATAGGTTATAGATTTAGATTGCCAGGTGAAGTTAAAGTTAGTTTCAAGTAGATGTTTCTGCTGGGTTGTGGTGTTATCTGTTATTGCTTGGGTTTTGCTTGAGTTTATTTTAAAGCCCGATATTTGTTGGAAGTCTGCTAGTATCTTAAGTATGTTTGGTATTGATATATGGAGTTGGGACAAGGTTAGAAGTATATAGTTGGCAAATAGTGTTATTTTATCATTTGTGTTGCCTGTTTGGATACCCTGTATTTCTGGTGATTTTCTGATATATTTGGCTAATGGTTCTAGGGAGAAAGCAAATAGGAGAGGGGAGAGCAGGCAACCTTGTCTTGTGCCTCCTTTTATTTGGATATATGAGGATAATATGCCTGAGATAGCTATGTTTGCTATGGGGGCTTTGTATAGTTGCTGAATTGCTTGAGTGTAGATATTTGGGAAATTAATTTTTTTTTAATATTGTGTACATGTATGTCCAATTTACTCTATCGAATGCTTTTTGTGCATCTAGGGATAATATAGTGTATGATTTTGTTGGCTTCTCTTGCATGAGAATTATGTTTAGAATTTTTCATATATTATCTGTTGTTGAGCGTTGTGGTATAAAGCCTGATTGGTCAGGGTGTATTAGAGAGGTTAATAGGGGGTGATAGTCTGTTGGCTAATATTTTGGCAAATATTTTTATATCTGTGGTGATCAATGATATTGGTCGATAGCACTTGCAATTTAGGGGGCTTTTCCCTTCTTTTTGTATTACGGTGATTAGTGCATGTCTTGTGTGAGTGGTTTCCCTTCCATTATTGCTTGAAATAGTGTTATCAGGTGGGGTTTTAATTGATTTTCAAATTTTTTGTAGAAGCTCATGGTGTACCCATCTGGACCTGGTGCTTAGTTGGATTTAAAATTTTTGATTACTTCAGAGATTTCTTCTGCCTCTATTGGTCTGTTTATTGGTCTTGTTGGTGTTGTGTTAGTGTGGGGGGTGTCCATTGAGAGATTAAACATGATTCCTCTGCCTCATCTGCTTTCGGAGCTTTATCATTTTCATATAGTTTCGAGTAAAAGGCATGGAATTGTTTTAGAAAGAGGTTAGTGTTTTGGGTTGTGTCTCCCTGAGTTGTTCTTATCGAATTTATATTTTTGTCAGTTTTAAAAGCATTGATTTTTCGAGCTAACATTATGTGAGGTTTATTTGCGTATTCGAAGAATTTTTGGCTAGTGCGTTGTAGGGAAAATGCTGCTTATTTTCCCTTTATTGATAATTTTGCCTATCTATAAAAAAAATAATGTTGCTTTACTAAATATTGCTTATTTTCTCCCCCAAATTACCTACATTGCCATAATCTATATTAGAAATACTCCTTACCCTCTTTTTAACTAACCTATCTAACTCAATACTATTTCCCTCACCAGACCCTAGTGAAAACCATTACTTCCTATGGGAAACTGCACTCAAAACATCAAAAATGCCCAATAAACACACCCGACAAGGGTGTTCCCTCTCCCCACTTATTTTTGCAATAGAACCTCTGGTAACTATGATCCACTCCTCCCCCAATATTCAAGGGTTTGGGATCAAACATATAGTTGAGAAAATCGTACTTTATGCAGAAGATGCATTGTTATTTCTTGCAAATCCTGATGAATCAATGCTTTGTGTACTTTCTATGATTAATAAATTTGGAGATGGGTCAGGGCTAAGAGTTAATTGGACAAAATCAGCAATACTGCCACTAACCCAAGAAACGAACTATGAAAATAAACAATATAACATTCCAAATGGTTAACAAAATAAAATACCTTGATATAAATATACATTGTAACCTCAAAAAAATACAGCACACACAATATAGACCCAATAATCAGAGAATTCAGAACAGCCACAAAACATGGGAAGAACTCCCTCTCACAGTGTGGGGAAGAATAGCCTTATTCAGGATGATATACCTCTGAAAGTTTTTGTATGTCTTCCATAATTGTCCATATTATATATCAAAATATTTCTCAAAATCAAAAGGACACATTTTTTCCTTTTATATGGGCTAATAAACAACCCAGGCTAGCATGGGGGAAACTGACTGCTCCAGTAGATGCAGGAAGACTGGGTATGCCAGATCTCCATAAATACTTCTTAGCTTCACAATTGCAATTTATACACAACTGGTTCTGCCCAGATACAGATAATCCACTTACAGTGTTACACCCCACAATTCTTGGCTCAATAGAAACACTAACTAATTGTCCATACCATAAACTGAAACCTTTCTTATTCAACTACATGACTCTCCTGTAGAAACAATACTAAGTGAAACTCAAACCTCAAAATTAATCTCAAGAATATACCAAAAGTTAAACAGAATGGCACCACCTCCCTTCCAGGTCTCCTACCAATTATGGCAAACACATATCACACAACTAACTTGAGAGGAAGCTACAGGAAAAACATATTCCTTTCTGATATCCAATAGAGATAGACTGATTCAGCTTAAAATTTTACACCAAAAATACTTAACTCCACTGCAACTGCGCCATGTACAGGAACAAAACATAGCAAACTGCCCCAAATGTGGAGAAGAAAACACCAATTTCTTTCATCTAACATGGTTTTCCCCAAAGGTACTGGGATACTGGAGAGATATTAATAAATATATAGAGGAAAAATTAGCTCTCCCAAACATCCCATCACCCATAAACTGTATACTGGGAGTAATAGATGAGTGCCTAGTTCTAAATCATACTAGAAACCTATATAGATCCCTAGTGTACTACCGGAAAAGAATTAGACTAGATCCAGTAAGTAAACAAAAATCTACCCCTAATCAAATGAAGATATGAAGCAAGAGGGTGTGGAGGAAAATTCCTAAAAACATGGTCACACTGGCTAGAAATAAATACAGACATCCCAAGCTTTTGAATAAAAAACATTTTATTTCAGCATTGCAGAATGTGCATGATAAATGCTTGTAATAAAAGGAAATGGGCCTCATAAAAGGAAATGATGAGTCAGCCGACTTGATGGAAATACAGAACCTGATACCTGATATCCTGGTGCGATCAGAATTCACTATCACTAAATGCAAAAAATACCAAAGAGATGATAGTGGATTTCAGAAGAGGTAGTGAACAACATGTCTACCCCCCAGTTCATATTCATGAGAACATAGTAGAACAAGTGGACAGCTTCAAGTTCCTCGGTGTACATCTATCAAATAACCTATCCTGGTCCCTAAACACTTCTAGGTCTATCCAAAAAGCCCAACAGCGACACTATTTCCTCAGAACGCTCCGTAAAGCCCAAGTTAACTCTAGGATCTTGACCAACTTCTATCGATGCACCATTGAGAGTGCCCTTACATATTGTCTATCAGCATGGTATGGGAACTGCTGTGCCAAAGACCGCAATGCACTACAAAGGGTCGTCAAAACAGCCCAATGGATCATTGGCACAGAATTGACCCCCATCATAAGAGTTGTATAGACATAACTTGCATTATCCTTGACTGTTCTCATCCTAACCAGGACTTGTTCTGTCTCCTTCCTTCTGGCAGACATTTTAGATGCCTCAAATCCCATACGAGTAGGTTTAGGAACAGTTTCTTCCCAGAGGCAGTTGTTGCCATAAACAATTCATACCCCCTTAAGCCTATATAAATGCTATGTATTATTATTTATTTATTTTATTATATTGCATTGTATTATTTCATGATATAATCACTGTGTTTTATCTTGCTCTGTGATGCAACATCTATGAACCTGTGTATCCTATTGTAAATGCTGAAAATATGCTTTTCACTGGTGTGTACTTGTACTCTCCCAGTGACAATAAATCTAATCTAATCTAATGAAACAGTATTGTATATTATTAATATGTTGATGCAACTCCCTATTCTAAGGTTGTAAGTTTGTAATTTTGCAAATTGAAAATGAAAATGTTCCATTTAAAAGAAAAAAAAAAAAAGCCCAATAAATACTTCAAACCAAGCAACAAAAGTATTCTAACATCAAAGCAAAATACAATAAACCATCTTAAGCGGCCAAAACCAGCAGCAATGTATCCTAAACACTAACAACCTGCAACAACCTATATAACTATAACTAATAGATTTAGGAATTTCAGTAGCCAAAATGACTGATATGTTTACACTTGTTGTCTCCATGATGGAATCACTTATTTCAATAGTGTTGTAAAGTCTGATAAGAGCGGGAGATAAAATCCAGCTCCAGTGTGCGCCATCTGGAGATTTCATTTACTGCCAGACTAATTAACAATTGTTCACTCTGAATACATTTATAAAAGCCAGGTCAGTCATTTTTACACATTATTCACAGAAATATCATTTGCTAACATGCCTATGTCGGCAGACAATTTGTTCAGTGTATATTCTATTTTTATTTGTGCTTCCAAAAGAACTTTTACCTAGAAAAAGTAATATTTTTTGACAAAATCCATGTACTTCCACTTTCTTGTGCTATAAGGCCAAAGTCATGAATGTGTATTATCTAAAGTTTGGTAAAAAAACAAAATGACAATGGGTGGGGAATCCTAAAACAGCAAGTTCAAGAAAAGCACAATGCAATGCAAATGGGGACCCTGGCTTTAGAAAAAAAAGAAAGCTGCTTAATACCAATAAAAGGCAAGTTGACAGGTTTATACTCTTTGATGTTAATTGCCCTTTAAATTCTACTTATTCTTTACTGCTAATTGAAACACATTATCCACCCACTCCTTCTTTATTGTTAAAATAGCAGCAAGTAAACTCATTTATACCTGGTAGAGTATCTAACTGATATGATTGTGTTACAATCAGTGTTTATTTCCTCTGTTTTACAGACACTTATTTTTTTTGGGGGGGGGGAGGGGGGAAATGTTTGTTTTTTTAGCATCTAATATATTGCTAATTTACTTTTTTTTTTCATTGTGATTTTAGATTACTCGGATAGATTTCAATCACATGATAGAAGCTCTAAGAACCTACCAGCAAATGATGATGGATCATTTTATACATCTTTAACTTCAGATAAGCATTATGATTCTCATCCTGATTCCAATTATTTCTCTGGTATCCTTAAGAAAAGAGCGGAAACCCCCAGTTTAGAAGAATCTGGTAGCAATGCACCTCAAACTCTGCAAGAGATTCCAACATTTGATTCACGTAGCTTATTTAGCTCAGATTCTGGAATAGAGATGACCCCAGCAGACAGCAATGATATAAACAAAGCTTTCACAGACCCCATGGAAGATGAGAAATTAGAAGCTTACAAATATATAGATATTAGTAGGTCTCCAGACATAAAATCACAGCATGCACCATCCAAAGATCTTGGACAAAGTAAGTCAAGCAGTGTAGGTCAAGTTTGTCCTCTGGAACAACCAACACATGACGATATCACCATGTCTGGACAGAAAGATCATTATAATGGAAAATCAGCTCAAGATTTCTCCTATGTACCATATATGGAGGAGCCATATGATCATTATGACCAATACAATGTAATAACATCAAAAGAAACTAAAGGACCACCAGTCACAATTACATTTACTGGGACAGAAACTCATTTCAAACCAGAATACCCTGAAGATAATCAAAAGACATCAGATAAAACCTTAAAACTTGGTTCTGATATTGTACCAACAGTGACCGTATCAGAGCCAGAAGATGACAGTCCTGAATCTCTAACACCACCACCCACAGACACAGGTAACCAGTTTGTTTGGAGGGCCTCATCCAGCAATCTGATCAATTAATGAAATGACAGGGAATTAAATATTTGTTTTGTTGAGTTTAACAGTGTAAAATATTACAGATGTTGAACAAGATGAACAGTAGTTCATCTAGTAGATAATTAACTAGCTTTTACTAATAGGGACCATAGTTTATTTTATAAATATGTTTAACCTTCCATTTTTTATGTTAAAGATACACCAACCTTAAATACATCTTTTCTTTGTTTTGTATAAAAGAGGAGGGGTGTAATTGCTGAAAATAAATGATGGGATTGTTTAGTCTGTCTTATGGATCTTTCAGACTTTAGTGACAACAGATGATACAACCAAAAGATAGACCATGCCCTTAGCTCCCTCAGCTGCTAAAATATTAATCCATGATATCCTGTTGGATTTAAAAGTTATGCACACTAGTTAGGATATATAGCCAAAAAACTCTGTCTCTCTCTCTGTCTCTCCCTTCAGGCTACTGGGTCACCATTTTTCCCAGGTATGTAAATAAACAATTTGAACAACAGTTGCAGTACTTTTGGAACCTCAGAGTAAACTTAATCAATGTTTGCTTTAATGTACAAGTAATATATCAACAATTCCATTATCATATCAGTAATAATAATATTGTGTCCAATAGTAAACTACATTACACCCAGTTACATAGTAAGATTAAAAAAAGACACAGGCCTATAATGTTTTACTTATTTATTTTTTTTAAAATAAATAACCCTTAGTTTACCTTTGTTGGCCGAGATAAAGGTAAAAGTCCCATATAAAGCTTTGGCCAAATTAGTTTTAACATAGGAAAAAAACCCTCCTTGGCTCTAGAGGTAACAGGATTAGAGCAACATGTTTCCTAAATATCCCTATTGATTTTAATAATCCTTAGTGTCTCTATGCCCACACTTAGAGTATGAAAAAATATAATGCAATTAGAATATTATATAATAAATATTTAGAATCTACCATTAAATTGCTGGTAAAACTGTCTAAATCTAAGAATAGAATATAGAATGCCTTGAGAGGTTTTCTTTGGAATTATGTAAAACCAAATCTTCTGGCAGGCTAGATGTAGTAGTGTTGTAAACAATATACCATTGTAGACTGATTAGTTATATAAAACTTGTCTCATACATTTCTTTTGTCTGTTTATATCTAGATATATATACAGAAGCATCTTTCTCAGAAAAAGATGGAAAATATAGGATATCTGAAGAAGAACTTATCAGTGCCATAAAAGCAAAGGATGGAACAAAAGGCTTTTCTTCCAAAACAAATGAAGAACAACAGTCTAAAAGCTTTGATATTGAAACGAAGGAATTAAAAATCATGCCAGTACCACCTGTTTTAGCAACACTTGATAATGAGACATCCAGTGCAGAGTCTGGAGACTCAGAAATAGAGCTAGTGTCAGAAGATCAGGTAGGATCAGAGGAGGCCATAACATCTCCATACATGACATTCAGTCACATGGGTGGACCTCCACCTTCACCTGCCTCACCTTCCATACAATACAGTATACTTAGGGAAGAAAGAGAAGCTGAACTAGACAGTGAACTTATCATTGAATCATGTGATGGTTCATCAGCATCAGAGGAAAGTCCAAAGAGAGACCAAGACTCCCCCATGATGAAACCAATGATTATGGACATTATAGAAGAAGAAAATGTATCAAGAACTGAAAGTTTTGATGCCTTAGACTTTGAAACATGCAGCTTAAAAGAGAGAAAGCTGAATATGGAAAACTTGGCAGAATCGGCTGCCTATATAAAAGGTCCTCGCCCCTCTGAAATAAGACCAGATATAAAAAGTATTAAGAAAGAAGAACAGTTTCCTCAGAAAAAAATAATGGAGGCCATTGTTTCCCAAAGCAAAGCATCTGGAAGGACAAGCTTGGTGACACCAGTGCCATTTCTCAGTAAAAGAAAAGGTAACTCTGTTCCTTGTTAGTCATTTTACTGAAAAAAAAATGTATTTCAGGTTGTAGAAATCTAAGTTATTGTTCATAGGCTTCATCCAGAAGTCCATTTTTGTAACCAAATTATTTTACACTTTATTTGTCTTAACTAGAGTAGTTAACTTTTTTTATATATATAGTTAAGCACTTGTTATTGCATTGTAGGCAAAAAAAACAACATTTTGTCACCAGAAACAAACATTTAAGTTTTATTATATGACATTAAAAACACTGTAGGAAGAAATAAACAAAATCTTGTTACCATGCATACCCTATAAATATGTCAGGATGACAAGGTTACAAACTGGCTGCATCTGAACCATCTCTATTTCTAGAATGAGCTTTAGATATTGATGGTGCTCTATAGACAGGTGAGTGTGGCATGGAAGAAAACAATTGGGTAGTTGTTGGCACTGTAATCAACATTTCTCCCTAAAACTTTAGTTAGGTTACATAATGTGGGATGTTTAATAATTGGGTTCACTAATCTAATATATCCGAGCCCCTTTGTTTTACAAAATTAGAAAACTTCGATAATCAGTCCTGGCTGTTCAGTAACTAATACTGCTGGGATATGAGCCATGGTTGGTTGATCATGTCATAGGGCTTGAATTTAGATATTTTTTTTTTTTAGTCATCAACAGTACCGGTATTCATAAACACCCACTAAGATGCAATGTATGTATATGTATGTATATGTATGTATGTAAAATTTTTATTTATAAAGTGTCAAACGTACACAGTGCTATACAAGTCAACAATACAATTATAATACAGAAATGGAAAAGTGCTCAAAGTAAATTAAACATAAAATCAAGTGAAGATACATCACTCTAAGTGCCAGGCCGTGATTAAAACAAGAGGATGAGACCCCTGCCCCATAGAGCTTACAATCTAATTTATAAATTAATAGAAATATATAGATCAGGTAATGTTTTCTCCTGTTGTACATAGGATCATTGTGTCTGAATCAATTTAATGATACCTAACAACAGTATTTTTATTCTTCATCTTCTCATGTATTGAATATGTAATTTTTCTTTCTGTACACTTTCAGCCTATCATTTTGTTCCATCATGGTACCAAATCATTTTTTCAGTCTGGAAGAAATATTAGTTTCTTATTAGGGAACCCCTTGCAATCAGTGATTTCTGCCCTGGGATCAGACTGCAAGTTTAGTTTAATTTAGTTTCATAGGGTTTGGTCAAGTTGAAGAAGTATGAAAAAGAGAACCGAGTGCTTGTGAAATGTTTAACATTCACTACAACTTGGTGGTTTTAGAAATATGTATATACTGTATGTATGTATATATATATATATATATATATATATATATATATATATATATGTATATGTATGTATATATATATATATATATATATATTATCCTACTATATAGGATTAACTATCCACATTGTTTTCCCACCAGCTACAGGGATCACATTCAGGCCTCCAGATATATTGTTTATGTTCTTAAGATTTTACAAAATTCCAATGTCAGTTCCTCCTTCCCTTTTAAAAATAGGAACTATTTCAATCCTATAAAAACAGCTGATTATAATGCTGATAACAAGTTCTGCAGTGGTGTAACTAAACGGTTATGGGTCCTTGAGTATGGTACATTAAACCCTATTCCCCTGTCTCTGCAGATCAAACATTAATAGCTTCAGTCCTGACCATTGCTTCAGTCCCAATGTCCCTCATCAGCCGTTCTCTATGGAATTGCTTCATTGACCACTTAATAATATTCTCTCTTCTTTGTTGATAGATTTATTTTTTTGTGCTTATTGGGGCCTCCTTAGACCCCAGTGCATTCTCTGTTCCTGCATCCCCTATAGTTACACCCCCTGCTTAAAAAGATCAGTCTGACATTTTTTAAACTGAGGGAATAATGCTTGCCATTGCTTGTTGCTCATAATATAAACTATTATAGCCCTTGCATGGCTGCTACTTCTTTATACAGACTGATAATCTAATTGCCTTCCAGTGTTTGAACATATTCTTCTACCTCAGGATATGATTTACAATGATGCAGCAATGTATTGTAAATAGCCACAGTGATAAATGAACTTCTTGGTAGGCATTAGTCTGTCTCAAGCACTGTGCTGATCAGATAACCAGGCTGCAATAGTTTGTCTCATAGACTGTACTATACAGACACTAAAGATGAAATTTACAGGTACGCCTCCAAAACATTGTTTTACACCGTGGTTCAATAAATGGAGTGAATCCTATTCACCAGGAGAAACAGTATTCAAGCCATTCTTTTATTTAACATTTTGGTTGTATATTTGTGCAAGATTTTTCACCTGTGCCGAGAGATTCAGCCCTAGTGTAAAAGGTGGATTGTGCTAAAAATTCCTATTTTTGGATATTATGTAACCCATCTCCTTCTCCCTTGATTGACCATATACCAAAAAATTTCAAATCCCTGTCTTCTATTTGCTACATTCAACAACATTCTACGCTCTCCCCCTTGGGTACGCTAACCCCTCCTCATTCCTCCCAAGACTTTGTGATGTTCTTCAAAAGCAAAGTAGATTGTATCAACAAACAGATAACTATTTCTCCAGATAACACGGAGATACTTCTACCGAAATCCCCCATGAGTTCCTGAATTCATTTCCTCCTGTTACCCCATCTGAAGTTTCTCAACTTCTCTCTTTCTCTCCTGTTACAACCTGCTTGCTTGACGCCAGGCCTTCTTTTCTACTAAATCACTGCTCCTCTGTCCTTGTGCCGGCCCTAACGCACACGTTCAACTCTTCCCTGTCCTCTGGTATATTTCCTTCCCTATTCAAACAGGCCTGTGTCAAACCCATCCTCAAAAAAGAAACGCTGGACTCTCAATGCCTCTCTAACTACTGTCCTCTCTCTCTCTTGCCTTTAGCTTCTAAACTTCTGGAACATCTGGTCTGTGCCCACCTTACTAACTATTTGCATGCTCATCATCTCTTGGACCCTTTGCAATCTGGTTTTCGACTAGGGTGCTCTATGGAGACTGCTCTATGCAAACTTGAAAATTATCTCCTGATTGCCAAAGACAAGGGGCACTTTTATATTCTTATCCTCCTGGACCTGTCCTCTGCATTTGATACTGTTGATAACTCTCTGCTTGCTCAGATTCTCCATGCGCTTGGTGTCTGTAATCCAGCTGCATCTTGGCTGTCTTCTTACCATTCTGATTGCACCTTCTTTGTATCCTGTGGTAATGACACTTCCTCTCCGATCCCGCTTAGTGTGGGGGTGCCTCAAGGCTCTGTCCTTGGTCCTCTCCTGTTCTCCCTCTACACGCTCTCCGTGGGTGATGTCATCAGCTCGTTTGGTCTTAAATACCACCTGTATGCGGATGACACCCAATTAATTTATCTGCCCCTACGCTAACCCCTGAAGTCAATACTAAAATCTCAAACTGTCTCCTGGCTATCACCTCTTGGATGGTCCGGCGCCATCTCAAACTAAATCTGGTGAAAACTAAACTGATTTTTTTCCCACTTAAACCTGGTCCTGCTCCCTCCTTTTCCATCTTGGTTGATGATGTCATCATTAATCCTGTTGCTTCTGCATGCTGTCTTGGGGTGACTTTTGACGCTACTCTTTCCTTCTCCAAGCACATTGCTACCACTGCTAAAAACTGTCGCTTTTTCCTTCGTAACGTTGCCAAGATACGTCCATTTCTCTTTCCAGCCACTGCTAACACCCTCGGGCATGCCCTTATCTTATCCCATTTAGACTACTGTAACGACCTTCTAACTGGCATTCCAGTTTCCCATCTTTCCCTTCTCCAGTCTATTCTAAATTCTGCTGTTAGAATAATTTCCCTCTCTTCCCCGAAGTCTCCCTCCCAACTCCTGTCTGCACCTTGGCTCCCAGTTAATAAACGTATCATTTACAGGGGGAATTCACCATAGTGCAAAGTGAGCTTCGGATCCTTTGGCTCACTTCGCACAGACTGTTATGCACTCGCTGATGTCCTGCACGTGGACATCAGCGAATGTTTTAAAGGAATTCCAGTCTCGGCGAGTGGTCTCGCTGAGACTGGAATCTCTTTAAAGTGTTCGCTGATGTCCGCGTGCAGGACATCCGGGAGCACATAACAATCTGTGCGAAGTGAGCCAAAGGATCCGGAGCTCACTTCGCACTATGGTGAATTCCCCCCACAGTGTCCTGCTTTTGACATTTAAATTACTTCACTCTGCTGCCCCTCCCTTCTCTTGTTCATTTGGATGCGCCTATCCATCAACTCTTCACAAGGCAACTTTCTTCAGGAACCCCTCACCAAGACTGCTGCTCTTGTCTTAAACTCTTCTCTCTTGCTACCCCTTATCTTTGTAATTCTATACCCCTCTA
>WMED01008395.1:0-16954 GCA_019650415.1 Pipa parva | reverse complement strand
TTTTATTTACGATTTACACAACGTGCCAACTTTTCTGATTTTGGGGTTTGTACATTCCTGCCTATGTCTGTTTTGTTCCCTCCTAGGGTGCCTTTGTGGCTTTCCTTACTAATTACTGTCTGCATGTTTATTATTATATGTGTTGCCTTTCTAGACTAGACAGAGCTAATTGGATTTTTGTCTTGCCTTCAAGGTACCACTGACCTATAACACCATCATAGTGCATTGACATGGATAGATTACTTGTAATAGGATTTTCTCTGTTTGAAATGTTTCTTATTTTCTTCAGATGATGTAAAGATCACAGTGCCGTTTTAGAATATATTATTTTTTCATTGGAGATCTGCTAACCTAGTTCAAATTTAAAGGATTTAGAAGAAATGAGTAAAAGTATTAAAAAAAAAAAAAAAAAAAACTCCAGCAAGTCTTCGTACAAGGATTAAATTGCATGGACTGAATGTTTTTTACAGAACACTCCATTGCCAACCATTATAATCCTCTGCTTTTATGATAAGTTTTAATTGAAAAAAGCAAACATTTGGATGTTGGCCAGACTATTCTTGTTTGGATTTTTTAAATCTAGAGCGGTTGAATGGACCTGCATGACTGTTGATTGCTGTGCCCTGTTATAGATTCAGTACTTTGTAAAACATATGTTTATAATGGAACATGTGGGAGTGCTTTTCATCTAAATCACTAAGATTCAGATTGTATTTGTTTTATATTGGTACTCAGAAACCTGTACTTACTAGAATTATCCATGTGACCTAATTACTGTACTGTGGTTTTTATTCTATCCCAGAGAGAGAGAGACAGGTGCAAAGCAATGCCTCCAGCTTTCTGGCATACACTATTTTTGCCACACATTCTTGTAGAGATGCCTTTTTTTTTTTTTTTTTTTTATTAATGTTTTTTTTTTTTTGTGCATCATTGCACTATCTGGCAAAATAGAAGAGTACATTTGTACAGAAGTTACAAAGACTAGATTTAAATTAAGTTCTTCTGATGATTTTTGGCACATTTTAATTATTAATAATTTAAATGGGCTGATTAATATAGCCCTGTACCCCAAGATGTGTTTGCAAGTTCTGTTTGGAGAACAGCCCTTGACAGCAGCTGATTGTTTGCACAAATCCAGCATTTTGATTAGACATACATGATGAATTGCACAAATATTATGCAGCAGCAACAGTTTTAGTACTTTTTCCATAACATATTGTACTGTGAATACTGTGGAGGGATTCTTGCATGGGAAAGTTAATAAAAAAAAAAAAAAAAAAAAAAGGATAAACTAAGGTCTTTTGGTTTAGAGATTTCTATATGTACATGGATAGAGAATAAACTGAAAGATCTTAGGCAGAAAGTAATTATCAAGGGCTCCTGTTTGATTTGTCAGAGGAGTTTGTATTGGGATCCCTTTTCTTTCATGTGTTTATAAATGATGTAGGAGTTATTGGCAGTACTGTGTAATTTACCTATGATGCAAAGCTTTGAAAAGTAATAGGGGCAGCGTCTGGGCATCTAAGTAGCAGATGGCATTCAGTGGCAACAAATGCATGATTATGCAAGTGGGGGCTGAAAATTTCCATGAGACTTGCGCCCTAAATGATCCAGTTAGGAGAGTTGGTGATGGTAAAAGTCCTGATTATATTTGTAGATAACAACTGTAGCAAACAGTACTATCCTGTAGCAGCTAAAGCAAGAAAGAATTTGGGCTGTGAGCTAAAGTAATTTTGCATCTTTAAAGTGAAGTAGAAGAAAGGGTGAATGGATGGGAATTCGTACTACTGTGCAAATGTTTGTACTTTGATATAATCTCCTATATACTCTTAGAACTGCTTTCTGTAGTTTGATATTAGTATTAGGGAAAAATAACTACTTTGTGATACATGGAAAACTCAGGAGATTCCCATCAAACAACAATCATTATTATGGACAGCAGTGGTGAACTTATGGCACACGCGCCGTTGCCATCACTGGTATTTCTGATTCCTGTCAGGTTGGGTCAGGACTTCCCTCCCATATGGTGCAACCAGGAGTTCATCTACTATAGCATGCAACCCGCCCCTGTCTCAGCATGTCCAAATAATCTTTAGTCACCCTTTGTTAAACAGAAAGCCTTTGCTTCCCATGCCTGTCCTGACAACATGCTGACAGATACCCAGACACTGCACCATTTGAGTGGGTTGTGATGATGAGCTGCAGTTAGATCATCCCGCATAATAAGGCTAAAATAGAACACAATGTGGGACTGATGTGATCGTGTGTACAAACTTAGCTACATGTAAGAGATCAGGAAGATTTTGAGCAGCAGTGCTGATTCCATCCAAGTTCACTTACACATCACAGACAAAGCAAACACTTTAGAACACCTACAACAGATACAATGTAATCCCACCCAGCGCACTTCCAGTTTATACCCATGTCATGTACACATTAGACACAAACACCTGCCCAATCCAAATGGTACACTATGTGGCAGACCCCCTTCTGTTGCAGTCCTCGGCAATTCCCAGCACCGGATCCCACTGCCATATATGTCAGGGGCAGTACAGATCCAACATCTGCAATAAACAAATCTAGCTATTTCACTGCCTCGTCATAGCAGACTAATACACAGGGTCAGGGTAACCACATCTCTGTGCCAAGGAGGCATCATATTCATCATTGTTTACTACAAACATACTCTGCTATCCTTTTATCGTTAAAAAAAGGCAAGGGACTGACTACATTTCCCATATTACACTTCGACTTTAGTTGTTTAAATAAAATTCACCCAGCTACATCCCCCTTCTCCAGGTTCCCATCGATTGTAAATTGAAATAAGTTTATGGCTATCCAGCTGATACATTAATACAAGGTGGGGGTTATGGATGATTGTCATGGATACTGTACTTACTAAACATGTGGATATAAACAAACATTCATGGCACACATCGCATGTATGTATAGGAATATAAGCTAGGCACAGACATGCATTTGACACACTAGCCCCCCTCCCCCCTTACTTACAGAATGATTGGTGCTTTCATGTGGAGTCTCCAATACCACCGGAAAAAGTCCTAGAATTGTCGCTAGTAGCTTTAAAAAACAAAAGTCGCTAAATATAGTAACAAAGTAGCTATGTTGGAAACACTGTGAAAGACCGCTCACTCGCTGGGGAACACCTGACACAGGCGTGATGAAGTTGCTCATCAGTGCCTGCACTTCGGAGGAAGGAGCTGGTGAGTGACGTCACCTTTTTGGCACTCAGGGCTGAAAACATGCTTGTGTGTGTGCGCTCCTGTGTGCAGGTGTAAGATCCTGTGCAACAAGGAAGCATCTGAAAATACATTGTGGGTGATGTCACAGGATGGAACTGCCTTGACAATCGTTTTACACCTATATCAGGAACACTAACCTCAAAAATAAGCTAAAAATTAATTCTTATTATATGCTGTTACATTGCAAGTTAAACCTCTGAGGTTTCTAATTATTGGTGATTTGCAAATACCTGACATATTCTCTCTTAAATGCATACTACCCACCAGAAATAATCTAGGAATAAAATGAAATGTTATCCTATATCTCATAGATGTTAAGTTCACAATAAATTATTTATTGTTCTGTCTTGTAAGTTACAGCCTAATACCACAGGCTTGACCTTAAACTATTATAGGATGAAAGCCTTAATAATTCATGGAATGATTACTGACTAAAAAACATATCCTTGCTTAACTGTGCATAATTTAGGGAATTTTATATTATAGTGATAGTTCTGTTTTCATTGCATCTACAGTAATGTTACCAGGTCCGCTAAACAATTGTTGACTAAAAAAATCATTAACAGGGCTCCACTGATTACATTCAGGTAAAATTCATTAATTTCAGTAATTACTGCAGCTCCTTCAATGGCATATGTTAAATTGGTCCCTTAATGTTCAACAGAATTCATAACTTTACTATACAGGCAAAGAGGAGACTTAAGGTTTTTATTACTTATGTTTGGTTGAAATCAACTTTAATCTCAACTTCTGTGGCCTCAGACACTGTCTTTCAAGATGAGATTTTAAGCAAGAAAACCAAAAACCTGGCCTGGGGGAAACATTGCTAATACAATATAAGTACCTTGGGTCTTGTTTCTGTGCTGAGCCCTGTCATGGTGTATAATCTGTCATGTAAAACTGTCTTCAACATCTGCACTTTTGTATTAGAGTTTGACTGTTCCTCACCCAATTTTAAGCCTCCAACACAAGTGTGTTTTGGCCTTCTTATAAAAATGATGCTCATTATCACCCATTTTCTATAACTGATCACAGTTTTTTTTCTGTTTGATTAAAACATAAAATGCTGATAGCTGTTTGAGATGAATAAGCATTTTCTTGAATATGTACTTGGTGAACATTACCTTAATTGAAGTTTGCTTGAAGTACTCTTAAATATAGATTTAGCAATCGCCCCATATGCTCACAACATTGGAGCTCCTGTACCATTCTCCTTTTTGTTAATTTTTAGACAAATGAATACAAAATACAAGTTTTGATATTTTGAAATTTTACTTATGTTTCAAAATGACTACCTTGATTACCTAGCATAAGTCTCTATGTATTGTAGAAATGCGGAGTATGATTTCCACCACTGAAAAGATTACTGAAATCCAGTTTCTTACAGTAAATCTGTTTCATTATTATTTAAATAGACAGTGTGATGTCTGCATATTAAATAAGCCTTTGGGTCACTTTTCATAATACATAGTGCTTTTTGGCATGTAAATGTCTGAATCCCATGTAACTTTACCTGGTTGATTCCTGTCTGTTTGTTACAATCTTCTTTCTTCCAAACTTGCTGTAATTAAACTGAAGAGATGCAGTTATTTTCATTATCATATTTACATATTTGTTAGGTGAGTGTTATATTATTTGCTGAATAATAAATATAGAACATAGAGTGGTGATATGATTCTTTGGAATGTTATGTTCACTTCTCTACTAGAAGTTATATTCATGGCCTAGATTCTGTTTCCTTTTAACTTTGCATATACCCAGGAATTATTATTATTGATTAGTTTCACAGTTCCTGCCCTCAGTCTTCTATTACCTAGTACCCAGGAATCTCTAGGATACCCTGGGAATTTAAAGTTTTTGTTTGTTTTGTTTGTTTTTTTTTTTTGTTTTTTTCAAATGTGACATTCCAGCTGAACACATTCCCAAAACAACTAATTGGAATAATCACATGTAGTAAATCTTCATTATTGAAACATGGAAATCTAACTCAGTTCTGACCGACAGTGGACTACCCTGGTCTGAATGCCCCATCCAGGAAAACGAAATTGAATGCTGTATGCCTGTCTGTGACTGCATGACACTAATGCTTCTACACTGAATGTATCATTTGTAATTCCACTTTTTTTTTTTTAAATTTAAAGGTATCATTCATCCAGAACCTTGTTTTCTGTGTAGAACGAGCATACAGGGTTCCAGACTTCGGTATCTGGGAAAGAGGCAGCAAGTACAACAATGGCAGCACCGAATTGCATTCAAGGTATTTTTCCTGGAACATTTGCTTTAACCATATTTAAGTGCCATTTAAAATATAACATTATGGAGGGAATTCAGCAAGCTCCGAAGTGAGGCGCGTAGTGTTCGACCTCACTTCGGAAAAACTGAAATGCGCATGCTGATGTCCTGCACGCGGACATCAGCATGCGCATTAAAGGGATTCCCCTCCCAGCGAGGAGACTCTCTCCTCGCCGGGAGGGGAATCCCTTTAATGCACATGCACATGATTTTATGATTTTACCTTTTATGATTAAAGACCACCCCCAGAAATTTACATTTTTAGGGGCACTTTGCATAGAAGCAGAATGTTGGCGTGCTTATTCTGAATAACAGAATGCAGGGTGCTAAAAGGAAACAAGTGCAATCGCCTTCATTAGTGTTTTTCCCATTGCTTCAAACCTTCAATTCACAGTCTCATTCAGACAGCGCTTTCCCATAAGAACTGTGATCATAAATCTCCTGAGAGAGATGCATTACAAGTCTTAGGGGGTAATTCAGCAGAGTGCAAAGTTACCTCCGGATCCTTTGCATCACTTCGCACAGACTGTTATGCGCTCGCTGATGTCCTGCACGTGCACATCAGCGAACGCTTTAAAGGGATTCCAGTTTTGCGAGGTGACTCGAGTGGTCTTGCCGAGACTGGAATCCCTTTAAAGCTGATGTGCTCGTGCAGGACATCAGCGAGTGCATAACAGCCTCTGCGAACTGATACAAAGGATCCGGAGGTAACTTCGCACTATGCTAAATTAGTGTTTTGGAAATCTCCATTGTAAAACTGCACCCATTTAGGAAATTAATCAATTTTTAGTAGCCTATAATGTGGTGGTGTATTTTTTTTTTTTTTAATAAATGGCAGTGTCTTTTCTGTAGGATAGGTCTAGTGGTAGAAGCATATTTAGATTTAAAAATAATCAGTCTTTGAATTTGAGCAAATGAGTAAATCATTCTTTTACCTCTAGCATACAGTGTATTGGGCTGTCAGCCCTGATAAATGTATACCAAACGGGTCAAATTACTAGTCATAATTCTTTCACTTGGCACCACGGATATGTTTTATTATAATGAAAATGTCAGAATTATTCTCTCTGTATATTCCATTTACATTAGGAGCATTTGCACAATGCATTGCATCAGTTCCATTCTTTTAGTTTGTATTTTAATTTAAATAACAGTTTGGTTTGTATTCAGAGCAGTGGGCTAATTTATGCATGTCACATCTGGTAGAGAATTGCTTAGTAAGCCAACTGAACTGTGTTAACTAGCTTCAAAATTTTGCCCTATCAAAGGGGATGGTAGGTTAAAATTAATGTTTTTTTATATTCCAATTTGACACAAAAATAATCTAATATATTAGTATTTTTTGTTGTTTTCATTGTCCTGCTAAGAGAAAAGAAATCCACCCTTTACATTTTATATATACATTTGGGAGCATATAGGACTTTTGTAGATGGGACATAGTGCTGCCTGGTAGCAGTGATCATTGACTCCAGAAAATTTAAGTATCTAATTTGTGCTTAGATATCCAGTGAGCCTTTGCCACATATCTTTAAGATTATGTACTCTCTGCAGTTTCAATGGGGATTTACATATGCTGCATTGCATGCATTGAGATCAATAGGTTAGATATTTGACTGATATGCTTTATTGTGACAACTGCAGCTTGGTGCAGGTGAATGCTTAATAAGCTTGAATGCACCAGTGTTTCCTGTTAAAGGTAATATGACCTGGTACAGGAGAAGATTGCTCTTTTACCAGCACTCAAAGATTCTTGGTCAGAAACACAAGTAGTGTTGTAATTGGATTCAGCTTCCAGTTCTTTAGAAACAAATCTAACTAAACCATAAAATACCATTTAAAGGGTTTGAAAAGTTTGGATAAACATAATTTCTATTTGACGTCTACATATAGAAAGCCAACTTAAATATTAAAATGTAAAAATGATTTTGACATCAATAGTACATGCCTCTTGTTTAAACAGCCCTGCTCCCCCTCCCATGCTGTGTGCAGACTCTTCCTGTGCAGTGCCAATAAGCCCTGCCCCCAGGTGACATCACTCACTAGTCAGAGAACGTGTTCTTGTGTGGAATGTCTCTGCCTTCTTATCTAAAAAGCCTGTTCCTAACCTTGAGTATACATAGATAAGAGCTGTCCGTCTAACCACCTGTTCACAGGGACAGTACAGTTGCACAGTGATATTGGACCCTGCTGAGTTAAGAGGTGAGTCAGGAATTTCTTAATTCTGCTTGACAATAGGTAAATGGGGCTTTCTTCATAGACAGGGTTTACTTACCCTTTAACATTTTAACAAAACACAAATACAGTTAGGAAAAATTAAATAATTTCTATCATAAAAGAAATGCTCAGAAAAAGTGATTCAGTATAATTTTAGTGGTTCTGCGCAATTTACTTGTGTTGTCGAGTACGCCAAGCCTTGCTTTTTGCCTGCAGCGGTGATATTGTGTGACACGTCACGCCTTTTCTAGAGGAGAATTTCAAGATGTTTTCTGTAAGTCAAGTCAAGTTCGAGTCATCTTTGCAATGGTAGAGAAAATATTAGATTTTTGTGAAGAAAGTGTACAAATAGTTTTATTTGTTTACTTGTTCTTCTTTTCCTGTTGTGGCTCTTTAATATACCAGAATTATTCCATTTACTGTAGGTGCAACATTTACTTAAAGGACCAGTAGCACAAAAAAATGGAAATGCTATTTGGATTATCATGGAAGTTTTTCCTATGCAGTAATTGTAAAAAAGTTCTGTGAATTTAATTTTCATTTTATTATTGCTTTGCTCCCTCTATCTCTTCCTGCAGTTTGCAGGAATCTTTAAGCTTCCTGGGCTACTACCTCTAAATTTACATAGAAACAACTGGACTGGGTGGGGGACTGTTTGCTGAATAGTTCAATGATGGCTGCAACCAGCATGGCAACAGACAGCACAAATCTAGGTAAAATCAGGAATTCAACTTCAAATAAAACATTGTTTACATTAACTATGCAGGAATAACTACAAATCCAGTTGGACCTTTTATTTTTCTGGTGTTATTGCACCTTTAAATGTTAAAATAAATAACACAACAATCAATTGATACTGTTAAGCTAACGTACACAAGCAGACCCAACCATACACACAGTGGTCAAATTTAGCTGATTTCTGTAAATCCACTCATTAGAGTGATAGCACAAATAATCTGATCTCTCGGAACAGCATGGCTTTCAAACTCAGTCATGTAAATTGGCTGCACATAGAAAAAATAAAAGTTGACGGTCCGCATTCAATATGCTTTGTCCCCCTGCCAGTTTTTATCTTACTCCGAAACACTGCTTCCTTACCTGTACGCAGCACTTGTGCATACACACAATATAAGGAAGCATTTTATATGAAATAGTAGATGGAGTAAAAACAAAATATCTTCACAGTGTACTTTATTCCAAAACTAGGCACACTAAATGTAATTTTCAACACAAGACTTCCTCCCAACAATTGAGAGTATGTATGTATAAGAGAGTGACAGTGGTATAATACAGTTTAATAAACCCTTGTCGTTATGTTCCTTTATTCTCCAAGACTTTGTATTTTAGTTATCTCTTCATATGTAGCAATGTTTCCAAGCCTTTGGGGGGTAATTCAGCATAGTCCGGACTTACTCTCCGATGCTTCGCCTCTACTCGCACAGACTGTTACGAGTTCGCTGATGTGCTGCACGCGAACATCAGCAAATGCTTTAAAGGGATTCCAGTCTCGGCGAGGCTCAATTCGAGTCTCCTCACGGAGACTGGAATTCCTTTAAAGCGTTTGCTGATGTCTTCGTGCAGCACATCAGTGAACGCATAACAGTCTGTGTGAACAGTCTCGAAGCATCAGAGGGTAAGTTCGGACTATACTGAATTACCCCCTTTGTATTTTATTTATCTCTTCATATGTAGCAATGTTTCCATATCTTTGCTATGTATCCTTTTTTTTTTTTTTTAACAGGTAGCGACAGAATACAAAAAAAGTCCTAGATTTTGCTTTTGCTGTTAAAGCTACAGTAAATTTTTTCCATGCACTTTTATGTATTATTATAGAACTCCCATCATCGTGCCTTTAAACTTTTTCTGAAAATGTGCATGATGTAGAAGTTTTGTCAATCGTTTCACATAAAGAAAAAGAATATACGTCTTTAAAGAACTATATGTTTATATATATTTTTTTTTATTTATTCATTTCTTGTATAGCGCTACTATATTACACAGAGCTTTATAGAGATTTGTCATTCACTTCAGTCCCTGCCCCGTGATTATGGATAGAAACACAGCATATATTTAAATATTCTACAGTTTTTACTCATTGATTTAATGGAGATTTTTATCTTGATAATTATTTCCAGCTGCCAATTGCAACACTAGTATGGAACATAAAACATAAATGTGGGTTTATGGAGGTAGCTGTTTGCCTTTATAAAGAAGCCAGATTGCATCTGTTTGAAAAGAGTTTCTTGATGTTTGAAAAGAGTTTCTTGTATTTTTTCAAACTTATCAGTGATAGACAAAAGCCAATAGTGCTAACTTGAAAATAAAAAAGGCCTTATGGGGGATTTGAATTGGCAAAGTAATAGGTTTATCAGTAAAGCTTTGAAAACAGTGTTGGACTGAAGAATATTTTCTTCCAGTGTAATGCATAATTGATTTATTTATGCATTGTAGTTTACATACTACTCTGATGACAAAAACATTAAATAATTGATTAAACAGCACCCATATCCCCTTTACATTGTCCAGAAATTGCCACCCATGATTACAGACCGGTTTGTTTTCGATCGATTATCCACTGTCATATTTTACAAAGTTACAAATTGAAGTGCTATTTCAGCTTCATTAGAATTCCAGACAATAAACATGAGAATTGGTAGATTGCATTTTAATGTCTCTACAGAAAGCGTAGACAGTCCAGGAACAAATGCTGCTATAAACACTAAAGGCTTAAAATACAAAGCATTAGGTACAACAAACCTATTTGTTTAAAACAGTGATGCCCAACCTTTTTCGGCCTGGGGGCCATATAAATTTCCGACGTGCGTGTCGGGGGCCACGTCACCACAAAAATACAAAAAATTAAAAAAATAGAGCAGATAAAAATGTATTAGTAATAGTATTATAGAAACATGTTTCTGCTGCTGCTGTGGTGTGTGTGTACACTCTAACACATACCAGTGAGTTTTTTTTTTTAACTTTTCTCAATCTGCCTCCCTTTGTACCCACCTCCCACCGGAGCTCCTGTGTATATGGCGCGGAGTTGAGATACAACGCGCTTCTGCCTGCCTAGTAGCGTTATACCCCAGCTCACTGATGCAGGCCGGGCCAAGGCTATTTTGCTTCCTATGCGGAATAGTGCCGCTAGGTATGCCAGTACATATTGTATCATTATTTTCACAGACCTTACATTTTACCAAGTGCTTTGAGATAGTTGTAACCATTTAAATGATTTCCAGTGATGCTTGGAAACAAAATTTGAAATAAGGATTAATTTCACTTTGTGAACCAAGTTCCATGCTGAGTATTATAAGAGTGGAAGGAAAGGTTAAAGTTTGTACAAAAGCACTGGGACATTGTGTGCAACTTTAGTACAACAATAGTACGCTATGTGCTTGCATATCAGATTATTTTCCTTTCTCCTCTTTACCAGCACAGTAGTACTCACTTTATGACTCGCATACAAGCTATATATGCAGAAATATATAGCCCTATGACATAATGCCGGTTGTAGACCTATAACAAAACTATTGTTTTAACAAGTGCAATCTCTTGAGATTTACAGCGCAGTGCCCAACGTAAGTGACTTGTGCAAAGGCTGAAACTTGTACTTTTAAATGGTAATTTTATGAAAACTGAAAATTTTTAAAAATGTTCTCAAATTATTGTTGGATTGGTAATATCCATTTCATTTGTATAGTTTATCTGGGCCTATCTTTACTGAGGGTAGTCCTTTAATATACCTTCTATGTGATTGTTGACTGTTAATTTTATCAGTCACTTTCAGAGTATATTATGCATTGACTTTGTACTCTAATTTGTACTCTAATTTGTACCCTTTATGTAGGAGTCTGTCTAATTATGACCAGATTCGTCTTATGTTCATATAATCTGATCCATTGTGTTGCAGAGTTCTGGGGGAACTGTGCATGTCAGGCAGTTGAAGGTTTGACAGTTGTCCATTGACTCTTGTTGAACCACAGGTGGAACCCTTGAATATGGCTACTGATTCATTTTTTAGCAGTGAAACGCATTGGTTGTTTTTCAACTGTACCAGTGTGGGGACAGCAGAAATCAATTGGCAGCCTTTAGATGGCTTTTGTTAAACACATACTGTAATTTTGTAATAGACCTGTTTCTGTAAAAATGAATTTTTTTGTTTGTATTGTTTGAATATACCTTCTTTATAACCTTTTCCTGATACACTTCTCTTACCACACCACTAAGAAAAAATTATGCTGTAATTACACTCTCTAGAAATGCAATAGAATTTTCAATAATCATAATAGTAGTTAAACTTTATTTTAGTTTAATTGATCCATGCATATTTATGTATGCCTTTTCTTTTATATAAATGCATAATATGCCACAAAGCAGATATATTTATATTCTACCATTTCACAAAAAAATACATCTGTTGTGAAACCAAGTTTTCTATTTAAAGCAGAGAAAATATGTTCCTGTTTTCATCAAGTAGCAAATGAAAAAGAACAGCTTGCTGACTGCTAACTGAATTGCGTCGTTACTTTAAACACTTTGTGGTAACAGTGTAAAATAATGGGTCATTATCCTATCTTAAACAGTTTTCTCTGGTTTGTAAAGTATATAATTGCTATATTTGCTTTATATTGTTCTTGCCTAAATTAAATGCAGTATTTAAGATAGAAAAATGACCAGTAAGCCATATTAAATGTATGTTTATCACTGTATAGTAGATAATAAAGGGACAGTCCAATCTTCCTAACAAATATTTTGTTTTATGCAACTAATTTGTGAACTGTATTCATATAATTTTCTTTTACATTCAATTTTCAGTATATTTTGTTAGAGGGGGAGGTAATTTAGCTCTTTTACCAACTATTCAAACATACACCAAAGGGCCAGAATGTAATTATAAATACAACTGCATTGAGTGCTAAGAAAGCACTTAATTAGTACAGTGACTGTATGGCTTATTTAGCAATATGCATTGTAACTGATGGACAGCTGGGCAGCTTTACTGAATGATGTAAGGGAATCAATGGGCTATTTTCAATACATACCTAAGTATGTATCCAAGGTTTTTAAGGACATATGTGATCAAAGGGTAGGTAAGATATTGAAATGATAAGACAAAAAATTATTCAGAGTCTTTTATCATGATTCTGAAATTTTAAACATTTGAAAACACTGTAAAAAAAAAAAAATTCTGGAAGAATATGCAAAACGTTTTTAAATGTTTATCCCTTCTGGGAGCAACTGAGAAAGGGAAAACGTAGTACCCATGGTCATTCTACACTTAGCCAAGTCTTTTCTAAAAAGTTCTATCTTTATTTAAACACTTCAGTTGCTTTTAGTAGGAGAGCTCAGGTGCGTGATAACGTTGTATAAAATGAATAATAAGTGGTCAATGGAGCCAGGTTCTTTCTTAGGCTGAAAATATCAAGCCATCGCCAGTGAAACTGCCTTACAGCTCACTACTGCCAGATTAAAATACAAATTTTATTTTATTTTTTTGTATTTATTAATTTTTTATATAGCTCTACTATATTGAGCTTTACAGAGATTAGTCATTCACTTCAGTCCTTGCCCTGTGGAACTTACAATCTAGTTTCCTTAATCAGTCACACACACAGGCACGTGATCACTTTACACCTCTTTAAGTCTATCACATATTAGAAGTGTACGTTTGGGACTTTATTCTTGGAATATAAAATATCATTGTTTTAAGGCACTATATAGTGTCTTTTGTTCTGTTTGTGCCCTTTTTTTAGTTTTTTATTTATCACTCTGCTATCAGAACTAGCTAATAATACTCTATCATTTCACTCCAGATACTAGATAATGTTTGCATTACTTACTGTACTGTGTGACTTGTCTCCTGGTGTTGGTGCTGTGACTTGTGAGATTTTTGGGGTTATTCACTAAGGTGCTTATTTGACTGTCGAATTCTCAAACAGCAGATTCCCATAGCAAATCCGCAACAATTTCCCCATAATAAATTCATGACAATTTTTTTTAAAGTTAAGATTGCGATAATTTTCCCATAATACAGTTGCAACTGTGACAATATTCTCATTATAAAGACGTGACTGCGACTATTCACATTATAAAGACGCGACGGCGACAGTAGCAGTCTATTGTGACTGTCTTTATCTGGCGTATTCACACCTATATGCAACAATTCGGACTTTAGTAAATAATCCCCTTAGTGTAAAGCAATTAGTCCACTGTTGCATGTTCTTTGCATTTCCCTTTCTGAAACTATTCTGCAGTTGGTCATTGTCCTATTCTAACATTTTTGAGCACTGGTCATTATTTCTTTCCAATCCTGCACATAGTAGTATACATATTACATGTGCTGTGCAGAAAAGCATGAGCTGTAGCTCTGACTGAGCCTCATAAACCAACCCAGAGCCAAATAATATGACTACCAGTTTTTCCCCCTTAATTACTGTTCCAGCACAGCTTTTCTTTGGGATTATTTATTAAAATTAAAAAACTATTGTTGACACATTAATGATTTATCATCTTTAAAGCGCTCCTGGTGTTCTCTATTGAGAAATAAATTCTTCCTAGTTATTCCAGTGCACCTACTGTCTTGCCTGCATCCTGATTGACTGTGGACGTGTTTAGAATTTTAAATTGCCCTCTGCTGCCTTTTCAAAGAGTTTCCTGCAAAAAAAAAAAAAAAAAGGATGTTCTTTGCCTGAAGATTTATGTGTCTAATCATGTCGTTTGGAAAATAAAATAGGCAATGGGTGATGAAATACGCCGGACATGTTCTTGTATAAAAGAATACTAAAATGAAATTATTTGCAGTGAGGTATTGATGTACTTTAAAGTGATCGATTGATAGGAAAATAAATTTCTAGTGCAGGCTGTAAAATATACAAGAATATTTATCGTCTTAAAAAATAATAGATATGGAGGGCAGAGATAATGTATCTGCAACAGAACACACTACTTTTCACTTAAAACTATTCACTACAGAAACTATTCTATTCTTTTAGAAGGTTCTCCTCAATGTGCCATGGTCACATGACCTCATTTTCCTCCTAATACTAAAATTGGCATGTCCTCCATTTTGTATGTTTTGATATGGTAAAACTCCATGAAAGGTATGCTAAAGTAGCTTCGTTTGAAATTTATCCATTCAGCAACCATTTGGTTGACAGGAAGTTTTGGAAATTCAGCAACAGCTGAAGAGCCACAACTTCTCAGACTTTTCAGCTTTATATCTTAAAGCTAACATGTCTTTCTAAAGATTGGCAGTGCCTACTGGGAAATGTGTAGGTTAACAGGTGGAGAAAAAGGAATTCAGAGCTTTTGTTAATGTCAGACATAACTGAAATGCGCTATGTTACGAAATTTTTTCTGTTTTTGCTCTCTGCCGTATTTTTGTTACGCGAGAGATTACAGTCCCATTGTTGTCTATAGCAGTTTTTGTTTATCAGATTCGGCATGGGAGGTCCCTTCAGCCACATGACCATCTTATTATTGAATTTGCATATATAGTCAGCTGGTTAGGTCACAAGTGTCATGGGAACAGAGGCTCAATCATACTGCCAGGGATCCTCCGGGGACAGAGGCTCAGTCATACTGTGACACTAGAATGGATCCAGGAAACACACAAGGGGAATTAGGGCAGACTCTGCATAGAAGCAGCTCAGGAACAGAACACGGAACAAGATAAGCAGACTGCACGATAGCAGCTCAAGAACAGAAGATCTTCTCACGGAATCAGATAGGGCAGGTGCTGCACAGTAGCAGCTATGGAACAGGAGATCTCATGGAATCAGATAGGGCAGATGCTGCACAGTAGCAGCTCAGGAACAAAAAATCTTCTTACGGAACAAGATAAGCAGACTGCACGGTAGCAGCTCAGGAACAGAAGATCTCATGGAATCATATAGGGCAGATGCTGCGCAGTAGCAGCTCAGGAACAAGAAATCTTCTTATGGAACAAGATAAGCAGACTCTGCATGGTAGAAGCTCAGGAACAGAAGATTTCACAGAACAAGGTAAGCAGATTCTGCACGGTAGTAGCTCAGGAACAGAAGATCTTCTCTCAGTCAGATAGGACAGATGCTGCACGGTAGCAGCTCAGGAACAGAAGATGAGACAGATGCTGAAAACACATTTTTGCTGTACTTAACAGAAGCTGTAGGTGCAAACTGTGAAGGGACGTATTCAGATGCTGCAGAACCTCTTAGCAAACATAAGACTGAAACATACCTAAAGAACATTAAGATATGCTCAAAAACTGGGCTGAAGAGCTGACGCTCAAGAACAGAACACTTGAAGCTGATCCCTTTCAAGCAGACTTGAAGCAGAAACTGAGACTTGAGATACAGAATACATAAATTGCTTCCAGAATGCCAGTCTTACGATCCACAGACATAGGGAAAGAATTTAAGATTGAGCACTGCTCCTAGGCACATGGGTATATACATTTTTTTAAATGAATTCCTTTACAAATGTATTTTATTAGGCATTCTGAACACTTTATTACTAGATAACAAACGCACTTTTAGCCAAAAGTATCTGCATTTCTTCTCAAAATACATTTATTAGCATTATAATATATATGTATTTATATACTTGTACATGATGGCTTTATAAGTAGTGTGAGCCCCTAAGCAAAAAACATTTTGCAAGCATTCACAACAATAGTATGATGGCAACAGAGTATAATGAGTTAAACATAATCTTTCCTTTTACATTGTAAGTAGTAGTAGTGAGTTTTTCGAGCTGCCCCAGTCATGTTGTATTGCAGAGAAACCATAAGCGTTTTTTAACAGAGCACAAGAAACCAGGTAAACGATTCCTTATTTCTGTTGTTTGCAACACTTTGACAATGATTTGGAATGAAGCAGTACAGGGCACACTATGTCAGTGACAAACCTAAAATGCCAAAGGCAGTTTGTTTCAAAGAAGCATACAGCTTGTATGTTTTACAGGGTATTGACAGTTAGGAGCAGGAGTTGTGTAAGATCACCCATGACAAGTGAGGGAAAAAACATACAATATTTTAAGAATGAAAGAATTACAAGCAAAAAAAACAAGCAATATAAATTAACTTTAGATACATAGAATACAGTGGGAAAAAAAAGTAGTCAGTCACCAATAGTGCAAGTTCCACCACGAAAAGATGAGAGGCGTCTGTAATTTACATAATATGTAGACCTCAACTATGGGAGACAAAC
>WMED01008394.1:0-16955 GCA_019650415.1 Pipa parva | reverse complement strand
TACGCTCACTGATGTCCTGCACGTGGACATCAGCGAGCACTTTAAAGGAATTCCATTCTTGGTGAGGCGACTCTTTTGGTCTCGTCGAGACTGGATCCCTTTAAAGCGCACGCTGATGTCCGCGTGCAGGACATCAGTGAGCGCATAACAGCATGTGCGAAGTGAGCCGAAGGATTCGGAGCTCACTTCGTACAATGGTGAATTTCCCCCATAGATTGAAGCCTGGTATACACAGACTACCAACATAAATATGCTTGCAGCCCATTAGTTCCCTTTATACTGGTAAAAAACAACTGTCTTGACAGTGTTAGATATGCATGTGGTCATTGGAAGACCATATACCTGTAGCACTGCCCAATTAGATATCAGATCATTTTGATGAATATCCAGGTGTTTGGATTAGAAAATGTCTGCTGCATCTGTCTAATTTGTGTATTGTGAAATTCCCTGATGTTCTAGTAGTTTGGACATCAAATGAAAACAGAAGCTTAGAATGTTCTTAGCTTTATCATTTATCCTGAGATCACATTCACTGTATTTTCAGTGGAGGCAGTTCTCTAATTAGACCTCAAATTAAAATCTAAGATCATTTCTATCTAGGTACACTGAAAGTAATTCATAATCAGTATTCTTATTTAGCAACTGCATTCAAAGTCAGAAAGTCATTGTTTAGAAGCTTGCCTAAAATGATAACAATCCCTAGAGACATCCATAGACATTTAAATTTAACACCACCTCACTGAAGGAGTCATTTAACAGTGGGTGGTATACATTTTTCTTTAGAATTAATTGGCTTGATTATTTAAGTCAGACTAATAGTCTCCTTGAAGAATTTTTTAAAAAAAGAAGCATTTTACAATTTACCCTTTGTTTGATATTGAAAATGAGGAAGTTTAAAAATGACATATTCAAACTATACACATATACATCTCTAATAAACTGGAGACTGGTTAATTATAATAAAATATTGATGTAATTGCATAAACACTATCATAAGGATGTCTTCTGCAAAACCACAAGTAGTAAGGAAGGATTTAGATGTTTTATGGTTGTAATCTCCATTGAGTGTTCTAGTTGTAAAACTGATTATTTTCAAGACAAGAAGGGGCATAG
The DNA here is from genome assembly GCA_019650415.1 of Pipa parva. Classification (NCBI taxonomy): domain Eukaryota; kingdom Metazoa; phylum Chordata; class Amphibia; order Anura; family Pipidae; genus Pipa; species Pipa parva. Next base: position 15,842 of record WMED01008394.1, on the reverse strand, counting down.
TGCCCAGAAACAATTCTCTACCCACTAAAGAACTTAAAATAATTGCTCACTCTCTCTTGTACAAATATGATCATTATTAATATCTGCTTCCTTACATATTTTAGCTCAATTACTTAAATGGTACGCAGTGTACTACAACAAATGTGTAAGTGCAGGAAAAATATCAAAGTGCAGAACTACTCTCCCCATAGGGTTTTTTCCAGAGGAGGAATATATATACTGTATGTAAAATATAAAGAAAATGATAAACAATGCCTCTTAGAGGGACCTACACACAGGCAGACATGCACACAGACATTGTTTCACACACAGACACAATTACACTGTCTTTTAGAAACTTAAGGGCGAAATTCAATAAACTCAAAAATTTCATCTTTTTGAGTTTATTTCGGTGAGATCTTGGTTGTTTCTCTCAGTAAATATCGATCGTTTATTTTGATCGATATTTACCGATAGAAACTTTTCGATCGGATTTTACAGTTTGTTCATTCTCAGATAAATCACTCATGCTTCTTTCAGTTTATTTTAGAATTCACAAGCCTGCTGGTCACGTCTCTCTGTCTTTAGAGTTAAAGGGATTCTTTGAAGACAAAGTAGGGGATAGAAAAGTGTTTCTGTAATGAATAAATTCATGAAGAAAAAAATTAAACCTCTGACAATAAGTAGATAATGTATAATGCAAAAATCTATTATTTAACAGTGAAAAACAGGCAGATCACCATTGTTGACTTAACAGTTATTTTTCAGGTACAAATAAGCTTCAAATTATTTAAAATCAGCTGCAAAAATGTAATAAAAATGTATGTAATTTTCCCTGTGACCATGTTTTTTAAAAATCAGGATACATTTTGTACTGTTGGATGGATGGAAAGTATGGCACCATTTTATTAGCAAAGAGCAATTATAGAGAGAGGTGAATTGATATCCTATTCTGTGCATTTAAAATACATTGTAATAATTGTTCCATAACATTAATAATTCTGTTCATAGTTAAAGAGATCTATTAAATAGGCCCATCATTGTTTAGTTGCTCAAGGCCTAAAAAACTAAAATGAAAGACTTGCACTTAAAATCTTTTATTTTGATGTGTGATGTGTGTATATATAGAGCATGATTATAGTAAACATACATTTCTATATAAATATATGGCAACATACAAAAAAGCTGAAAATGTAAGTAATATTTATCTTTATTATGAACTAAAGAAAGGTTTTCCAACAGCTTAAGAAATGGAATAATGAAGGTTAAATACTACCTCTGTGGTCATTCGTTGGCCTTATGATCAGCACCTACATTTCACTCTCTTGTTGGTAAATCACAAAAAAACCTGCATTGCCACAGAGCCTTCTTTTATAACATAAAAGAAACAAACATTACTTCTTAGAATATACCCCCACCAGAATATGCTGTACTTCATTCATCTTTTATTGAGCAAGCCTTTACCCAGGCTTTCTAATCCCAGCTAGAATCAAGCAAAATATTACATCCAATACAATAATATAATAATAATAATATATAATATATTAATATTATATATAATATAATAATGTAATATTACAGCTATATTACATGTTACCTCTGCTGATTCAATTATATAAATAAATTCCTTTTACATAAGTGAAGGTGTGTAATTGGACAGAGAATGTTAAACAAGAAGCAGAAGATTGAGTGAATGTTATATTACATGTTGATCAGGCCCTTAGAAAAATGAAGAAAAAAATTGCAAAACTGGTCTTTGCCGTAATAATACTCATGAAAAAGCTTGACTGCAAAAATATTCTAGGTTTGGGAAAAATGAACAATGTGTATAATAGTTCATATCATCATAACTAGTTTATGTTAATGCAGCTTTGGATACTAATTTGTCTGCAAAACATCCGCTCTTACTCAATAAATCTTTATAACAACAGCAAATTATTGAAAGACAGGTGGTTTTAAAACAAAGGACCAAAGTGTAGTAATAATTTTTTTTTTTTGCTTTTACTTAATGGATCTCTATTTGCTTACAAAATAATTTTCATATATTTTCAAAATAGTAATTATTACAAAATAATGAAACTCTAATCGCATTATTTTAAAATGTTTCTTCTAATACCACCTGCTGAAATTTGTACTAAATAAAATGTAAATGATTTAATAATGAATGTATTATTTTTATTTGTTTTCTTTTAAAATGTTTAGAACATAGCGGGTAACACATATATTGTATATTTATATACTGTATATATAAATAGAACACTAAAGTAAATGTAGTGCGCTTCTATTGTAAGCGGCATCAATAAAAGTTTGGGAAAATGCTGTGAAAAATTAATAAATGCATAGTTTTGTTTTGTTTTCTAAAACATAAAGACAATTAATGCACCTTAAATATTCCAATGATCCATTTTTCATAAACATAATAATGCAAGAGAAGTACAAATGCTAAAAAAAAAAAAATATGCATACAGATTTCCATAGAGCCAAACAAGGAAGATAAGAAGGAATGCATTTATACATGTACTTTTGGTGCCTAATCAAGAAGTCAAGGTCACAACCTTTTACAGGCTAATTTACCACCAGTCTAGGAAGCATGTTGGAAACACCTTCCAAGCTGAATTAGCAAAATGGGAAATTGGGAATGTGGCTAGAGAACTAAAAGACATATTTCATACAATAATCCACTTGATTGTGATTGATTTTCAAGATACGTATTTCCATGGATAAGCCGAAGAGCTAATTTGCTTTAGCATTCTCCCACCCTGACATCAGATGAGTTTCCCAGTAATTATTTAGTAGCTTTTCTCTGAAGCTTCTCTGCTTTATTCCGTGTAAGAAACAAAGAAGAAAGGTGGTAAATGGAAAGGTAAAAGGCAAAGGGTGGGAAAGGAAGGGACAAAGAGAAAATGGAGGATGGTTAAGCAAAGATATGGAGTAACCCTCATTCAGACAAATTAACCAAACCTACCTTAAGCAGATATAGAACATAATACTGATATATATATATATATATATATATATATTAGTCATATATTTCACCTTGCCATTAAAATATAATTTGTTTTGGATGGAAATATTTAGCATCATAAAAAACTGACATATGGGATATAGGGATATATTTTAAAAAAAGATAGGGTATAACAAATTAGGAGGAACTAAATGGTGAAATATGCATATATCCATATATAATGGATATATAATATGTGTTTGTTTTTTTCTAAAAAAAGAGATATAAAACAAAGGATCTAAATTTCTAAAGTTTTTTTAATTCAGTTTTTCCTACTTTGTATATAAGAAAAGGCCACAGAACATTTCAAGCGTAAAGTAATGAGGTAATTAGAGACCAGAAGGGTTAGTATGAGAATAGGAGGCAATCAGGGAGGGTATGGGAGGGGCAATTCACAAAATCACTAACTGATTAGATAATGTATGTTGGGAATCTATTGTGTAGAGAAAGTTTTTTACCTTATGCTGAAGATAGAAAATTCGGCAAATATGCATTTTCAGCAAAGATTGTTTTCTGCAATGTGGCAAATTGTCTCATTATTTTAGATTTTACACTGAATGCATGTTTATGCACCAGTTCTCATATAGATTTTTAGAAAATTCACGGACAATTAGAGTATTTATCATGTGTCAAAATGACAATTCGTCAAGGTGTATTGGGATAAATACTTTGCCAAATAAAAAAATGGCGGGGATTAAGGCAGCTTTCCGATGACAAAAAATGCGTAATTAATGCGACTATTCTCTGGTGACAATTCGGACAACAAAAAAAGTCACAAAATGGAAAATTGCCCCATCTTATTATAATTCATGTATATTGCAAGTATGTTTTCATTATCGTAGAAAAATATAGTTACGCCGTCAATGTCTCCTTTAAACTGAATGTGAAGATGGTACAATTTTGTGTCAATATGTCTATACATGATGAATTTTGCAAAAATACACCACTTCTACTACTTGCCTGATAAAGTTCAGAAATGACTTTGTAAAAATTCTTTCCTTAATAGTGACAGTGTGCCAAAGAGAGATTGTTCACAATTGATTTCACTATACTGTGGGTAAACTGATGTGAATAGAAGCAAATTCATTTTCCAAACAAATTCACTCTTTGATAAGTAAACCAGTAAGTATGATCTTAATGTAGTTTTTTATGTTTGTCATGATGGTTAAAGTATGTCATAGATCATAGATTTATGTTTGATGAAGCAAACAATTACTTCATAAATAGTTATTACTCACTTTAATAAAATGACACTGATAATGTATGTGTTTCCAAGGATATCTCTACTGCTAAGAAATGAACTCAGAACAGATCTAAAACACTCATCCATGACACTTGACACACAAAGGTCTACCAGAAAATGGATTCTATTTTAATTAGTAGATGCTCTGATCTCTTCTGATGACACGTTTGAAATTATTTCAATACAAATAATACTTCAATACAAGTAAAATTCAAATAGAAATGAAACTTTGGAGGCAGAGAGTTTTACTGCTTAAAATTGGAAATAAAATACAGTGTATGTGAATGTAGAGAACACAAAAAGTAATTCACAATGAGCTCATTTTTTTTTTTACAATCAGCTAATTTGTTATCCAGTAAGAGGGGCTATTCATAAAAGTGTAAATAATCATATAGATGTGTGAATTTTTTGACAACTCAACACAACTCAACGCTGGAAAGTTTCGCTTAGTTGTCAAAAATCATTATTTTCTGCAACAAGGTGAATTGGTGCTGAGTTAGGCAGCTTACATCGGCCATGTATTTAAGCACCTTTTTGTGTCTATTTGCCACAAATGCAGCAACTCCTTATGTATTCATCAGGCATTAAAGTGCAAATTTGGTCAAGGTATACTGGGATGAATTTGCCAAATTGACTTTGCCAGACAAAATGGCAAATTAGAAGGCAATTCCTGCAGGGATTATACTGCTATTTTGGTGACATTTCCCACAAAAGGCTTAGAAAATAAGGTGACAAATTTCCTTCATGATGTGGTTTCATGTACCAATGAAATGAATGTAAAAAATAATTCAGTGACAATACTGGTGACCAAACTCGTTACTTTAGTGGCAATATTTTTTTCTAATTTATCCAGTATTTTCAGACAGAAAACTGATTTGACTGGATATGTGGAGTTGTAGAGTATGCTGTAGTAGAATTGGAAAATATTACATTTTTTTAGGTTTGCATTTAATCCGTCCTTTCTTTAAAATGACTATACCATGTGTTCTAGAGTTGTTGCTCTGTTTGATCGATATCTATGTCTTTTCATTTATATCATAGTTTGATGGCTTGGATTAACACTGTACAATGTTAAAATAGAGCCCTTTTCTTTTTTGTGGTGTAAAAAAAATGTACTAGTGTTATTTTTTTCATATTGTAAACTATTTACAATATCATACAGTATTGTACTATTGTTTGTAGTATTTTACCAATATAATATTTGCTATGGTATACACCCCTTCCCCAATTTTCTAATAAGATGTCCATGTTAGTTTCCTGCCACCATCTTAGTTTCTATATTGTCAATGTAGTCACATACATCACTGTAGACTGGAAAAGGTTTTTGATCTCTCCGATACGTTATAAACTTCATTGTTTTGTAATAAGCTAGAGTGGATTTTACATCAGTGTCACCCATGAGTGAGTTCAGCTATCTGTGAATTTTGCCACTTCAGCTGGGTTTTTAATTCTTTAGTGTTATGAAACATTCAGGGCCCCTTTAATTTCCATATTTGTAGCCTCCAGGAGGTTCTGTTTATTTAAATTTAAATAGAAAAGTTACCATACACCGATAGTTACTGTCCTTACCAAAACATGATTTTTCTTTGTTGATGGAGGTTATAGATTTGAAGGAGGGGATTTGTGGGGTAGTGAGTTCAAACTGGTTGTGGTGGCAGAGGAATAGGTCTCATGTAGCTGTAATGAAAAGTAGTTGCTTTGGCTATCTTTCTAGAGGTCCATAGCAACCTATCAGCTGTTAGCATTCAGTAATAAAGGGAAACTAGAATTCTGAAAGACAAATTCAGATTGGTTTCTATGGGTTACAAGACCTATGTAAACAATTGGCACTGTTGATAATAGTGAGGTAACAAGGCTGGAAGACTTGGAAAGAACTTAGAGCATGTATTGGTTATCTATTGTTGCAGACATGTTCGAATAGTGTTTCATGGTTTTCAGTATCATAGTCATATTTCCCTGCAGATTTAGGGATTTACCTCCATCCATTTTGCCTTTCTTAAATAATACTGCTTGTTGTCATGGTCCTTGTTAATCATACATTTTGCCGCTAATATCCGCAGCTAGATTGCTGTTCCTCCTAATGACACAGACATTATTCTACCTACATCCCCATCTGAGTTTTTGAATTGTTTTTCTCCTGTTACCCAGTCTGAAGTTTCTCAACTTCTCTCTTCATCCCATGTCACTACATGCTTGCTTGACTCCGTGCCTTCTTCTTTAAAGTGCACCTGTCACCTAAAAACACAATACTAATTTAGGTTATACTAATGAAATAAATGTTTTGTAAATATACATGTATTTAAAAAAATGTACCTTTAAACATCATTTTTCTCTGTCATCTTCCCGTGTCAGCCTGACTTTTCTTTCCTGGGTCAGGTGGTTATTATTGACATTATAGATCCTCCAATCAGATCCTTTCTAGATCATGATTTAAGAGATCTGATTGGAGAAGCTATAAAGTCCATTATTATTGAGCCCCGTCCAGGTAACACTCTGAAAAGAAAAGTCAGGCTGTCAGGGAAGGTGACAGAGAGAAATGCTGTATAAAGATACATTTTTAAAAAAATACATATATATTTACAAAACCATTTATTTCATTAATACAACCTAAATTAGTATTAGTTTTGAGGTGACAGGTGCACTTTAATTAAGTTCTGTGATTCTTCCTTGTGCCTGCCCTAACACACCTGTTCAAATCTTCCCTGTCCTCTGGAACTTTTCCTTCTTCATTTAAATTGGCTTGAGAATGTAATGAGTTAGCTTTGCCAAAAGGAAGTTTCAAATTGGGGGAATAGCAACAGGTTACCTATTATGGTTCAATTAATATAAAAAGGCTTTGAAAATGTGGCTATTAAATGCCAACATGAGTTAGGAATTGTCTGCGTTTTAAAAGAATATAAAACCAATATTCAAAACAGGAACATCAAAAAATGAAGACATTGCCCTGTCTTATGGTAAGTCATGCCAATATATTGTCACTAATGTGGAAAAGTAGTAAAGTTATAATGTTATATAAGTTATGATTGCATTGTATCCTTTAAACAGATCCATATCAAGATGACCTCACTTTGCTTCAATATACAGTATGTATTTATTACAAATTCAATACAATAAAAGCCACCACTACTATTTTCCTGACAACACTCAGAATTGACTTAGCTATTCACTCCATTGCACTGGCAATCTGTAAATATTTGTTAATGACTTTGTTACACAGTAGGAAAACTAATGCAAAGTGGGATGAATTTATTTGGCAATACAAATGTGCTTTTTGATAAATAAATCCCAAATTTGTTTAGCTATTTTTCCCAGCTTATTTCCATACGTATTATCTATATAATTATACATTTGTATTACAGTTGAATTGAAAAAAATTACACTATGCAGGTATGAATTAAAAAAAAAAACAGATTAATGATGTCTGCAAACAGCATGTTGTTAAAAATAAAGACAAAGCAACATAACTCAGGATTTATCTTTCAAAGTAAACATTTTCAACAATTTCAAAAGAACTAGATAAAAGGAACTGCCATAGCATATCAAAAGAGATTTTTTTTTTTCAGTTTTAGGAATAACTGGCTGCATCCATTAGCTAATAACACACAGTCAAAACAATTGTTTCTCTGATATTTTTTTGATAATAAACTGGTAAATAAACATACTGTATGTTTACCGCTCTTGTAGAAAATGAGGGGCTACACAATAATTATCTTGTACATTTGTCTAGAACACTTTCATCAAAGAGTAGCATAACTACAGTAAGTCCACACAGGCCCCTCTGAAAATTATCAATTACCTGGATGATGGAAATGGTTACCATTGTGGTTCCAGAAGGGAGTGCCCTCTGTCCATCAGAGTGCCTTTAGCATTGCAGGCTGTATCTGAGTGCTTACACTTATGTACAAGCATTTCCAACATCATCTGATGCATTGCACTGTCTACAGATCTTCATTTTCATTTAAAATGTTTCAGATTTTTTTGAGTACACATTTTAAATATTACAAACATGTCTTTCAATGGTGAATCTATCTGAAATTACAATCCTGTCCGTTTCATCCTAATATGCTTGCAATATGCTGTCATGCTTAATACAGCCTCTTTTGTAGACTAGTGAAAGTCAAGCTCTGCAGCTATTAATTATTATTTAAATGATATATACTTTACAAATAGATGTCATTGACCTTTGACTGGAGTAAGCAATAACTGAATGAAAAGCCTTGGTGTCATGGATCTCTCAGTATGAACTGTGACTTTGCAGGATCTGTCATGGAGATGTAGTGAAGTAGAGACATGTAATTTGCAGTGCGGGGGAAACAAACACACAAGGAACCATGGGACTGGATGCCTCTTAAGGAACTAGAGCACCCAGAGCTTGATACGCCTCTGGAGGGACTGAGGCATAATGGAAACAGGAAAACAGTCTATTGCGACTGTCTTTATCTGGCGAATTTGCACCTATACGCAACAATTCAGACTTTATTGAATAACCCTCTTAGTCCAAAGTAGACAACCATTTAAAAAGGCAGTAACAGCAAGTAATTTAAATATCCTGTAAGCCTACATACCTGCTCTACATTTAGGGTTATTCACTAAAGTCCAAATTGTTGCGTACAGGTGCAAATTCACCAGATAAAGACAGTTGCAATAGGCTGCTACTGTTGCAGTCACATCTTTATAATGAGAATATTGTCGCAGTCACAACTTTATTATGGGAAAAATGTCATAATCTTAACTTTAAAAAATTGTCGCGACTTTACAATGAGGACATTTTTGCAGATTTGCTATGGGAATCCGCTTTTTGAAAATTTGACAGTTGAACTCGCACTTTAGTGAATAACCCCCTTTAATCTGTGCTTCCAAAAATTTGGAAGGATGTCTTCAAAGCATGATATGTTATTTTAAATATATAATTCATTTTACTTCACATTTTTTGGGTGCTTCATGGATATGTTTTATCTTATGTTCCTTAAAACAGTAGGACTAATAATAGTTTAAAGTCTGTTTATACCACAGATGACAGATGGCTGCAATCGACAAAGGCAAAAGAAACACACAAAGCAAGAAACCAGGAATTCAACCTCAAAGACAATATTTTTAGAATTAATATGTTGGAATAACCATTTTGTCAATCCAAATGGATTTTTTTTTTCATGTTATTCATTGTTTAATTTCCAAAATGGCCAACATTATTGTTCATTTTAGACCTAGATATTATTTGAGAATCAATGAAGATAATTAGTGTAGGAGGACTCAACAGCCTTTCTACAGAAGCAGCAGTCTATAAAATAAAGAATGAGTAATATACTGTAGTATGTTCCATGCAAAGTTGTAATTAGATTAGTAATAATAATTGTTAATATTAACCTATGCTGACTCTTACAATGAAGAAATATTTAATAGCCAGCGTCACTGCATATCTCATCTTCTCTAATAAATTGATGGTGCAAGTTCAGTAGCACATTCTAACAGCTAAAACTCATTTTTTTTTCTGTTTGAGATGTTATATTATTAATATCGCAATGAAGTCACAGTTACTGTCATCAAATTATTTTTCATGCTCCTACAAATATCATACTCATTATCTTTATTACCCACTGTCATTAAAAATAGATATATTCATAATGATCGGTTATAAATTTTTCAAATCATGTCCTCGGTTGAATTCAACTGGTTTCATCATGCACCTGTTCTCTATTTTTTTTTGTCAAAAATCATCGACTATGGAAACTCTTTCCAAATGCAATAACACAAGACAGATATAAGGTTTATTATAGACAAATTGAAGCCTCACCTGTTTGTGTGCAATATGGCACCCAGCCAATCTCCATGCTCTTCACCCCACACAGTTTTTATATATGGTGTATTTCTCTCCCTTTCTCAGTTTTCTAGACAGATTTGACAGAAAGGAAGTGATACTTCTGCAGGTGCTAAATTTGCAAAATCAAACACTGCAAATACTTCAGTTAAATAATATATGCTATGCTACCTAGGGTTATATTTGTAAAGCAAGAAATGTGTTCAAAACATATGGCAATGAAAAAATAAAGTAAAGTGAGAATGTTGATGCACAATTTAGAGATTTTACAGCATTTACAAGGAATAACAATCTCTGATAAATATGTGGGGAATTCATACATCTTCCAGACAATTGTAACTTTGGGGAAATCCTCCAGAAAACTTACATTTAAATCTCATTTAATTTCTTTGAGCTAGTGTCTAAGTTTGATTGTTTTATATTAACTTGAAGGCTTTTGTAAAAAAAACATTCCAATACAGCAGGGGTCACTAATACCAGTCTGGATCTGGACCTAAATGACGTTTTATGTGGACCCAGAATACATTGCCTATTTTTTGCTCCATAAGATGCACTTTTTTTCCCCCAAAAGTTGACCCGAAGCAGCCAAGGAAAGCGTCACATTCAACTTATTTTAGTATGGAGAATCGCTGAGAGCACATTGCTGGAATGCTGGAATAAGGGAAGGAGGGAGGGAAGACATGGAGAGGCATGGCAGCAGGGCAGACTTGGAGAGCCATGGCAGGAGGGCAGACATGGAGAGGCATGGCAGGAGGACAGACATGGGGAGGGATGGCAGGAGGGCAGACATGGAGAGGGATGGCAGGCATAGGGAAGGATGGCAGGAGGAAAGACATGGGGAAGGATGGCAGGAGGGCAGGGAGGGAAGAGAGAGATGGCAGCACAGTATGGGAAGGGGGTTGCGGGGGAAGCACAATGTGGGAAGGGAGTTGCAGGGGAACCACATTGTGGGAAGGGGGTTGCAGGGGAAACACAGTATGGGAGAGGGGTTGCAGGGACAACAAAGTGTGGGAGAGGGGTTATGGGTCAGCAAAGTGTGGGAGGGGAGTTGCGGGGAAATCAAAGTATGGGAGGAGGTTGCAAGGGAAGAAAAGTGTGGGAGGTGGGTTGTGGGGAAGCAAACTGTGGGGGTTTTGTGGGGCAAGTAATGAAAAGGACAGCACATTTTTTGGCTAGTGGACTGTGCAGGACAGTTTGCATGTAGGACTGTTTGCTAGCTCCGCCACCACCACCAACTCCCCCTCCCCACGCAATCTATTTGAGGGCACACGAGCACTATCAAAAAGAAAAAAACTCAAAACAAAACTCGCTTGTGCGCCCTCAAATAGATTGCGCGGGGGTGGGGGAGGTGGAGTGCCGTCATGCTCAACCCAGCTCGGTGTGGAGAAGTGCTGACAGGAGGTGGCTCCCTGGAATGCTGGAGTAAGGTCAGATGGGATGCAGGCAGGGGAGGGAGGGCAGACAGGGGAGGAAAGGCAGGAGGGAAGGCAGGCAGGAAAGGAATGACAGGAGGTCAGACAGGCAGGTGATGAATGGCAGGAGGGCAGGAAGGGAAGGGGTGGTATATTTTATTAAATATATTAGCACAGTGTTTGGTTTAGATTTGTTTTTTCTTACTTTCCTCCTTAAAATCCTTGGTGCATCTTATGGAGCAAAAAATATGGTAATAAATATTTTCTTATTCAATGTACATATTTTATTATGATTTGTACATATTTCATTGTTATTTAATATTTTGTTTGTGGTGTTTTGCTACGTTTGTTCCTTGGTAGTAGAAAGATCTGTCCTTGTTTGATCAATTATCTCTGATTCACTCACCATATTAATTAATATCTGATTTTATTGTTGTTCCCTCTATGCAGCAAAATTAACTTGTATGTTATATTAATTGGGAATGGGTATAAACTTTTCCAAAGTGGTCTGGCAGATTATCAGTCAGGCCTGGCTATAATTTATAAATTCTTGAACGTTTAAATGGAGTACCAAATCCTGAAAAATGGACAATGTAACAATCAAATGAAAATTTTCAACAAGCCTAAAATTGCTAATATTTAAAGCTATATATCCACTTTGCCGATGTGACCTATTTTAGTTTTTCTAGGCTGTATCAAACAGGGGAATTTATCAACAGAGTTCAATTATATACAGAGGTCTAATAACCATATTAACCAATTAGAAGTTGGCTTTCATAATTCTAGTTTCTCCATCCTAGTAAATGCTCTAACAGCTAATTTGTTGGTATGGGTTACTATACCTAGTAAATGTCTTGTAGGGTTTGGGTGCAACCAAAACAACCAAACAAAAGAAACGAAAATTAACAAGTCTTTCTTAAGAAATACAGTTAAAACCTTTCTTAAAAAGTATGTATTAATGTGTCCTCTGCTAAATCAATAGCATTTCCTCACAAAGCCCAGCCTAAAAAGAATGATCCTTGCTTAGGAGATTTTTGGGGTAGACAAAATAATTATTCCCTTATGTATTGTACTATTGTAGTACTCTACAATTTAAGTCCATATAACTCAACATTAGTAAAATAGCTAAAGGTTATTTGCTGAATTTAATTGACATATATTGGTTTTATTTTTACATTAAATAAACTAGCTATCTGGAAAACTTATTTAAGATCATGGATGTTTTATATTTAGACCTAGTTGTAAATATTTTTTAATGAATAAGGTATGCGCACCCTATGATTTAAAAAAAAATGTTGTCCTTTCTTTTTGTGTTATAAATTCTACATTTTCTTACTTGCCATTAATTAGCACAAGAAAGTTTGAACTTTACAAAAAGATTATGTTTTCCAATTTACAACAGGAAAAAGTTAATAGAGGACTGATTCTCATTACTGACTTTTAAAATCAAATTAAATCCTTTTTATGTGTCTGATTTCATTTTGCTTCATAATAAAAAATGTCAAACTTTAATGAACAGTGTAGATTATTTTTATTTAACCAGAAAAGTGAAAATGGAGGTGAAAAATATAGCAGAATTTTGATTAAGGTACAGACACACTATTTTAGAAAATAATTGCAACATGCAAGTTTTAGCACTGAGAAAATATAATTATAAATAGACAGTAGAGTTTTTTTAAGGGCAAAACTTTTAGTGCCCATGGGTGCGCTTCTTAATTAATTTTAATTTTATAATAATTCTATTGCTTTGGAAAAGAAACAAAACATAAAACTGTTTTTGTATTGATGAAAACACAACATTTCAGGATTCCAAAGAAATTTAAAAAAATAACAATTTTAGATTGTTTGTATAGCATCATATTATTTTATTTTCTTCTAAAATCCTATTGATGAAATGGCATTGGTTCTTTTGGATAACCAGCCAAAAATGAGATTAGGCTTTCTCTACATAAAGAAACAGCTGAATTACTCTTCTTAAGTTCCTTTTTTTAAATATCAAACAGAAGCCAATGTCCACATAACAAAATTAAAATAATTTGAAATGCCAGGGTTGACTTTCCTTGATTACTTTTGCTTGTTTACTGGTGGGCATCTTGTAATGAAAGCATCAAGAAGATAAAATGTGTTTTAATTTGCTGATTGACTGATTATATAGACTATAACCATTTGAAATACTTACGGTATCTGTTACTTGCAATCCATAATTTGAGCTGAAGATTTAAAGAGTATGTAATGTAAATTATAGCTATAGCATAACTTCTGGGTACAATACACATTTCTTCTGTCCAGGCTAATGTTATCATGGAGGTATCATTGTTGACTGCAGTGACCATTTTTATACCAGAACTTTTTGATTTTGTCTTGATAGCATTTGCCATATTCTTTTTTTCAATTAAATGTTTACCAAGCCTAACCTTTTGATAATTAAACTTGCACACATCCATCCAAACTTATTATGGGTGATTCATTACCTCAAATGCCAGATAGTGAAATCAGGTTGTTTAAACATTTACCAATAATGACGAGTACACTAGTTTAAAGGACTGCAAAAAGGATTTATTCCATTGCTTTATATGTTATGTAGGATATTTTCAGTCCTGTAATTTGGTGTACTCATCACAGCTGGTAAATGTTTCATTTAACCTAACCTGCCATAAAATATTGTCTTTCTATGGGGCAGAGTTCTTTGTTTCTCTTCCTCACCATCAACTCCCACCAAATCATTCTCACTTTCAATTAACTTTTATGGATTAAACTTTTAACCTCATTACTCTCTCTTTTTAACCTCATTACTCTCTCTACCCATTCACCCCTTCATATATTTGTTCCAAGCCCCACTTTCTCTCACATCCTTCTTGATGTAGATCTCTCACTTCCCCCAGCATGTATATATGTATATATACCCCACATTCATAAAATAATACTGTCTTTTTATCACTTCTCCCCTTGAAACTATTTCACATTCCTTTCCATCTCACCCACCATTACCTTCTAGTGACGCTCCTCATGACAACTTTGATTTTATTATAATCTATAGAATTTGTGGCAGTGATATTAACAAGAGAGCCTTTGGTCAGCAAGCTCCCTTCCAATACAGTTTATACTTGATTTCCAAGACCTGCTTAAGATCTTTAAGGATGGACATGTCATGTTGGAAACACTGTCACATATTTTCAGCTCATCAGAGTTAGGATTACAAATCCAGAGTTTCAGGAATAAGACAGGCTTTAATCTAAATGTAAAAGAAGACAGAACAGAAGCTTCAAATAGTCTCAAGAACACTTCTCTTCCCTGGTATTAGTGACTATAAGCTGATTGAAGGAGAACCTTTTTGGGGTCTAGAACAATAGACAGTATCATAATACTTCATCCTTTCATTTTAAGAGTCATTTTTTGGCTGCTTTATTCTTTACAAATAACAGAAGGATTTTATATATGTCTCTCTGGCTTTCTCTGTATAGGTACAGTATATTTTCATATAGAAATAATCAGCAGCATTCAATAATGTTATTCCAATATATAAAATATTCAAAATTGAAGCCAATGGAGCAAAACAGAATTAACTCCTACTTTTCATCCCCTAAGGATAGACACTAGCCAAAGAAATGCTGACCTGAATGCTAAACTGGCAGTGCACATTTATTGCTGAATCAAGATTTTTTGGCTACTGTGTTACTCGATTAAGCTGCGCAAGGAAGAAATATGGACATTTGTTGACTCAAAACTATCAGGTTATTCCTGATCTGTAAAAACATATTTTCAATGATTAAAGATAAATACACGAATTAAAGAAACCTGCTGATTAAAGAAAAAAAAACCCCATTATGGTCTATAAAGCCTACTATTTCATGAATGCCGGATGTAAAATAAAGAAGTAGTCATTAATATACACATAATGCAACAACAGAGAAAGTGAAATTAAAAATGTGAAATTCTAAGAAAAATATCAGCAAAATGAAATGAACAGAAAAAATGAAATGTAGACAAATGTATGTGAAATACAATCAAAATGATAAGACTATCTACATCTTTCTAACTCTCTCTAAGGGGGAAATCTATATAAAAATGGAAAAAAAAATGCCCTTTTTTAAATTAACCTGAATGTTTTATTTTTTTATCTGTCTGTCTGCCTGTCTGTATGTCTATCTACCTATCTATCTATATGAATATCTAACTTATGTATCTGTTTATATCTCTATTAATCCATGTGTACATCTATCTATCTGTATCTATCTATTGCTCTATTTATTGATCTATTTTTCTATCTATAGTATCTATCTATCTGTCTATCTATCTGTCTGTCTATCTATCTATCTGTCTGTCTATCTGTATCTATCTGTCTGTCTATCTATCTATCTGTCTGTCTATCTATCTATCTATCTATCTATC
>WMED01008393.1:0-15807 GCA_019650415.1 Pipa parva | reverse complement strand
ATATAAGGCAATGGAGTTGAAAGCTTAGTACAGGATGCAAAGCTTTATTATAATAAACAATTTCATCAGGTAACTGATGTTTTATCAGAAAAGTGATGTTTTAAGCCAATTGCCATTGTTTTACATTTCCTCCGAATGCAAACCAATGAAAATATGAAAGCACCATAGTGCAGTAATCTTTAAATTTCAAATGAAATAGATGAAATAAACGACCACCATAAAGAAAATAGTTTCCATAAACATAGAACGTGTACGTGATTGTAAAGTGTGATAACACGAACAAGATCACTTATTGGTGGAGACGCTGTTTTGTTTTTCTCCAATCACGTACACGTTCTATGTTTATGGAAACTATTTTCTTTATGAATATTCAAGGAGGACTGTGAAATTCTCCTTTTTTGAAAAGGCTGCATATAGTGGGACATTCACTCATTAGTTTGGCATTTGATTTATTATTTGTATGATTTTTTGCGCTGTATCACTTTTAGTACAATTAAAATATGAAAATATATTCTATCTATTAATTATTTATCTGCGTTGAAAATGACATGTATTTTTAGACAGTTGCTTTGGGATTCATTTTCTTTTCTTTTTTTTTTTTCAGATTTGCTCCCAAACTTCAAAGGACGTGTAAGGATCTGGAATAAGCTCCCACACACATTTTATACACAGCACCAGAAGCACAAGGAAACAAGCAAGTTAACAGAATGGAATAAGGAATGCAACAAAAGCTTAAAGTACACACTGCACAGCTAAATACATAGATAACGCATTAAATAAAACATTAGCACAACCAATGCAGAAATGAAGAGTCACTGCAAACATACAAAAAAAAAAAAATCAATAAACAGCACACAATGTCTGCCTTGTGTATTGCACACTGTATTTCACTTTGTAAAACTTACATTGCTCTAGAAGTTTAGCTGTTTCCCCCACAAGAGAACCAGTAGTTGTAAGGGTAAATAAAGATGTGAGAAAGTTCTTTGTTAGTCGAGAAGAAAAAGTTTAAAATGTTTTGAAAATATGAAAATCAGTTTTATGCTTAAACATTACAGTCCCAAAACATTCTTAAAAACATAACATAGTGCTGCAAGCCCTCATCTGTGGCCAAAAGAAAATCAATGTCAATATCATTCTGTAAGAAAAATCACAGTCCCTCAGGCTACTGAGGGACTCTTATAAAGGATTAATTGGAAATGTTTCTTATGTAGTTAAACACACACATGAATAATTATTAAACACATTATGGTATATGGTGTATGTGCAACTTGGGGCTCTGCCTTGAAGGCTCTAAATGGATTCTGGAATTTTAAGAATAGCATTAGCTTGAGATCACTTTTCAGAATTCTGACATCATTGGTAAATTACAAGGAAAATATATGCAACATTCACATACAAGTATGCTCTGAAGTGTGTCATGTTGTTTAAAGAGGTCTTATAGTCCAATGTACATTCACTGGATATTTATTCTTTGATTTATTATGAGACTGTCTCTCAAAATATAGAAAATGCAATATTTTCAAAGAAGCCCTGGAAAGGGGGGATAAAAAAAAGGAGACAGATGATCAGTAGGTAAGCTGGAGGTAGACTGGAAATCCACTCAAATATTCTATCTTTTCAGTCATCAGCTGTCTTAAAGTACTAAGTGGTGCTCTTAAGGGGACATCTTTACCATGTACAAGTATTTACAAGGTCAATTCAAGGATTTGATTAAGATAAGGATAACTGATCATTTGGTGAGTGTAAGACAAGTTTTGTTGTATTTCTAGCAAGGAAATGTATTTCTTGTTATAATTACATGAATATGCATTTCTAGTTGTAAGTATGTGAATATAAAGGTGATAGATCCAAGGAGAGAGACAGAGAGAGGTTGTGTCCAATGTGGTGGTAGTGTCCTTTAGCATCTTACTAAGCCTTGGTCACCATTAGAATAAAATCTCTAAGGGGAAAAGTCACTGTGAAGCAAAACCATTATTTACTACTCCACATAAATCTGATAGCTATATGTAATAACAAATGTATAATCTAAATAGTTTACTTTTACAAATGTTGTCTCCAAACAAGTAACAATACGTGTGTAAATGTCTGCAAAAGCTTTGTTATTTAAAACTTTGTAAAAGTATTACAAAATAAGTTAACCCAAGATAAGGAATTAAATTTACACTCCGTTCTATGTTGAAATTCTGTTAACACACTGCAGTATGTTGATGTGTTCAAATTACAAAATCTACTTTACAGATTGACAAAATCAATCCTGCTGAATCTGTAAAAAAAAAAAAAACTAAGATGGCGTTGTTATTGTTAACAATGTATTCAAAGTACATCTCCCTTTTGCCTTGTGCCTGCTATAAATAGTTCATTGCTTTAAGTAATATAAATAGTAATCTGTCGAAACTTGAAACTTTTGGTTTTCAACACAAGCATCACATCCAATGAAGGTTAAGGTAATTTACTGCAGCATATAAAAGGCAATATGGAGGGATGATACTTACGATCAAGTGGCACTTCCAATGCAGTAATTACTTGGCACAGGAAGAGAACCAAAGACACTCTTTTTGGGAATAAGCTTTTCTTTTCCTGCATTATTTTAAGCCTTCCTGGGCCTTCTCCTGATGTGAGACAGAAGCCTTTCTTCTCTGCACAACAGATTCCTTTACAATATGAAATGAAGGGTCTTGAAAACAGAGGCTGAAACAAGAGATTCATAATGAATTATTAAGAATTGAAAAACTTTTACATTTACATTTTACAAGCTTTTATGTTATCTTGTATCGATGTTGTTGTTTTCATGGCTTATTAGCGGGTTTTTTTTTGTTTTTTTTTTGAAGTTTCAAGATTAGAATGATTTCATTAATAACAGTTAACATCAAAACCAAAAGAAAATAATGCCAAAATTAAAATATATTACTAAATAGAAAACAATAACATTTACTGTATACTGGCATTTATTAATGTAACCAAACACACAGCTAAGGGCATGTCAGCATAACAAGGCCTTTGTATTTTAGTAAAAAAACTACCATCATAATGAACATAAAGCATATAGCACTGCCATATCCATGGTTCTTAAAAATGTACCCTAACCATAACGGCTGAAAGTATAGGGTCCGCCAGCCT
This sequence comes from Pipa parva, assembly GCA_019650415.1. Lineage (NCBI taxonomy): Eukaryota > Metazoa > Chordata > Amphibia > Anura > Pipidae > Pipa > Pipa parva. The sequence continues at coordinate 12,690 of WMED01008393.1, read as the reverse complement.
AAACCACTATATTATGAATAAGAAAATTGGTACCTTTGGGCTGTGGTGGTAACTTATAGAACTGCTGATGCTAGTATCTCATGGCCGCCATACTGGATCCTCAATAATTTGTTAATGAACCATGACGCATCATCATACTTATTGTTTGGTTAGGGAATGTTATATGGATTGTTTGGTTGTGAATACTGTGAACATCAATGAGGCCTACACTCATGGCTGATGTTCACACAGGCTTTGTAAGAAGCCAATGCCTAGGACACCAGCTTTCTCAGCAGGGGGTGGAGCTGAAATGCTACAAAGGCTGCAATGTACTTGTGAATAATTAGAAAGAGGAGTATTGTAGTATTACATGATATCTTATTTGGACTAGCAGTTCATTATTTAAGATAAGTTTGACTGTGCTAATTTTGATATATTTGTGAAATAATACATGCAGAAGAAGCAGAAATATTCAAGTAGGTGGCTTGGAACAGAAAGACTGAGGGTATATTGTGTTGTTGGCATGTAGGCTAAATGAACAAGTGTAATTTATTAGGAGACTTTAGTTCTTCTTTAATTAATGCCGCTGTGTACTATTTCACAAGCCAATGATGTAACAGATAACATATTCCTATTTAAAATTAGATTCAGATAGAAAACTAGAATTCAAAAGTACCACTGCCTCAGGAAAAAAGTCTTCCTTAATCGGCCAGTACAAGTGTAAAGACATCTATAGCATCTATCAGATGGAAGAAGGCAAAAAAATGGTTTGCATGATGTGTGTCCTTAATACTTTGTACACTGCCCGGGCAATGATTTCGATAAATCTCTCCAATAAGAGGTAACTGGGAACCAGTGCTAAGTTAGGCCGTTTTAACAACAAATGTGAGAACTCTCTCAATAGAACACTGATGAGTCTGCAGATATCCCAGGACACATCTGAGCTTTCTGAAGGCTCCTTAAAAATAAAGTTGCTGCTGGGCCTTTTTAACTTAAATCTGTTTACACACTTTACCCCATGGACATAAACTGGGGGATATTCATGTCTACCTCCTTTTCTAAAGTCCACCACAATCTCCTATCATTTTGATCACACCATGATACCAAATTCTACACTGTGGTGTCATCAGCAAACAATTATTTCTCCACAACAAAAGTACTTGCCATGCCATTAGTGGTTTTATTTAGAAAACATCTCACAATATCTGCAATTAATTAATGCATTCTCCTTTAAGGTAGATAATGCACCTCCTCCTGGGTTAAGACCTCTGATTTGCAACAGTTGTTTATGATTTTCTTTATGCCACAAAGTGGTACATACTATTAATAACTGTACCATGAGTTGATGGATTTCACAATGATTTAATTGATGTTAGATACACTCCAGTTCTGTAAAACTAATATTATCAATAGAGATTCCTTCCCAAAATGATATAAATTTGTGCTAGCTTCCACTGCACATTTAAATTGCAACTTGCATTCAAAATATCTACATAGACACATGAAAACACTACACAATCTTATACTAACGGATTCATATCATATGCTGTAACCTTAGTTTTAACAGATGATTACAGTAATACTTTTTTAAAGCAAAATATACTGTGGATTAAAAAAAAAATTGTGTTTTAGAATGCCAAATGAGGTTTCATATATAACTAATTACAACTAATAACTTCATTATCCCCTGACAAGGGGAAAACAATCCCTGTAATGCTGTTTTTCATTGTCTGCCAATAAATGGGGATTTCTGATTGAAATGCACTTGTCTGGCTTGTGAGTTTAATTTGTGCCTGTCGTCAACACTGGCTGCTACACTCCCCTTGCTCCTGTGGAAGTTTAATAGTGGACATGCCTGAACATTTCCTTTAGACATCCAAGAAAGTCATGCAGTTATATAAAAATATTAAAAAGGTCTTACAAATTAACAAAAGATTGTTTATATATAAAACATATATATATCATTATCTTTTACTTTTTCACTTGTCAACATTTCAGTCCAGGTACAGGATCTTTGTCAGGATGTCTTCAATTCCTGGAGCCACAAATGTTGTGCGTGCAATATTTGGAAACTTGTGGAGTACATGATGGTGTCAAGTTTATATATGTGTGTGTGTGTGTTTAAGCCAGATCTGCACCTCTGTTAAACACAAAGTACATGATTCTCCAAATATACCTGTATATTGTTTATAAGAGTTCTGTATAAAACAACAAGCATTATGACAAATACTCACCACTCAAAACAGTAAAAGCATATACTGGGTTTTACAAATAAACAGATCATGTAGTTTTATTTTATTTTCTAAAGTCAAACAGCTATTCTGAATTCAGACGACATTAAGCCCTTCTAATTGCCCAGGTACCTAACATCTAAATACAATTAGTTGATTTCAATATTATATTTCCAGAAATGTATGTACAGTACAGAGAGAATGAATTCTAAATATAAAAATAAAATAAAAAAAACATTCCCTGCTTACCACACCTTGTTTATGGTACAATCACATCACTCTACTGACTCCCTTTATCCATGCAGGTCCATTTTTCTGTTTTCTTCTTTAAAATAAGGATCAACATTAGAAATCCTGTGCATTTTGTATCTGTGCTAAAGCCGTTGAACAAATGCGATCATGTGACTTAGTATGTAGCAGCACTAATTACACTGGTGATCATCCATCAGCAGACAGTGTGATTGATTGGTTATTGGCTCTACACACTATGTTAAATGCAAGAAAAAAAATGACAGGATTTTATAACTGCCTGAGCATTGGCCATTTCCAGCCAAGCATGGATCATTCAAACCATTTCTTACGCAATGACTAATCGCAATCAAATAACCTTTCTAAATGGCCTTGTACACCATTAACCACATGCAATATTAATGCTTCAAAAGACAAGAGTAAACAATAGCCTTAAAAACAATAACAAAAACCCAGATGAACAATGTAATATGTTTACATTAAAACTCATTCTATAAATCTTCTAATGCAATGTCAAAGAAGAGAAACTTAGACTGTACATATCTGTATACTTCATACAACACAGAGACAAGTCGAGTATAAGAGATACCTTTTATTATTATAACTGAATGGTTGCCATGCCTGCAGAAGAGACCTAAGAAGTCTTGAAGGCTTGCATTAACCATCTATTCAGTTATCCAATAAAAGATCTCACCTATACTCTACTTGTCTCTGCTTATATCTATCGCTACCATGGTGCTTCACTTTAATGCTTCATACAATGCAACACACAACGAGCCTTCTATATGTAATGTAGATGCACAGCAAATCCAGTATATCCAATACAAATGTACAGTGGGCAGTGATTGTGATGACTCAGTGATTAGCACTAATGCCTTGCAGTGCTGGATTCTGGGTTCAATTCCACCCTGGACTTCATCAGTATGGAGTTTGTATGTTCTCCCTGCACTTCCATGGGTTTCCTCCAGGCACTCTGGTTTCCTCCCACAATCCAAAAACATACATCTGTGTCTATCTATGTGCGTATGACTAAATAGGGAAGCTAGACTGTAAGCTCCTTGGGGCAGGGATTGAAGTGAATGGTGAATCTTTGTAAAGAGCTGCGTAATATATCAGAGCTATAACAAACTAATAAAAAAAAAATACAGTGTAAAAACAATTGCTTGGCATCACCATTATCACTGGTGCTGTCAGTATTAACTTGATGAAGTAAAGCACTTTGGAATTGAGTAAAGATACAAATCTTGAACTATTGATTCAAGTTTACGGGACACAGCTCACATTTGCATTAGCAGATAATCTCCACCCATCTTTTTGTTCTTATATTTAGAACAAGAAATTTTCATGACTGGAACAAAGTATTTTCTGCCCTGTTTTATTATTTTTTGAAAATTTTGCTTCTCAATTGAAACAATAAAACCCCAATGAGATAATATATTATATTTTCACAGTCACCTAAAATGAACCATGACTGTATTGGAATACTGTATTAACAAACTAACTGTGCATTACATCAAGATATACAATACATTTTGCAGTGTTCTAGAAAACATGTCAGGAAGGAATCTCTACTACAGTTTCAAAATTGTCTGATATATTGTTAATCCTTCCCCAGGGGATTGATGGGATGCTTGTTACAATGTATGCTTCAGCCTATAGCAGACACACTGTATAGCTTTGCCATTTAATCTTAAACAAGAGAGGTATTTGGGTGCTGACCATACACAGGTGTGTTTTGGGACTAGAAGAGGTAAGAGCCTTGGTCAAGAGGTTGCAGGGTTAGTGATTAGAATGTAGCACCGTGTTAGCCATATTCCGTTAGCCAATAACAGGTATCACCTATATTGTCTTGTCTAGGGTTAGTGATTGGAACAGATGCAAAAGACTGAAATTATGAACTGAATGTATCTGCAACTGAATCTTTCCTTAAAATCGGGTTATCATAGGTTATAAGTAAAAATGATGGAATACATGAAAGCACGGTTTCAGAATGCTAAACAAGGAAAAAAAAAAGTTTTGCAAACTAATTTTACTTAATAAGATGGAGATTGAAAGGTAAATGATTCAAACCACAGAAATTAAAAAAAAAAAAAAACAACAACACAATTTTAAAATGATCTTATATCTCCTTGGTGTGAGCTGAACTTAAAACACTGATTTCCTAACATGATCCCCTAGAATAAATAACCACAGTGTAAAAGGTAAAAGCTGGCAGCCTTACTGGAAAAGGCCTAGTAATACAAATTACATACGTAGTAGGTTAAAATGTAAACTCAATGAATCATCATGATCACTGAGGCAGTTACCCTTATGAAAATATTAATAAAGCTATTAATCATGGACTCAGTATAGACTCATGGATTCAGTATAGACAATGGTTGTGGCCATTCAGTATGCATATACATGATCCAATTGATGGCTTAAGTTCTCTTTCTTATTTAAATAAACATTTAAAAAAATAAAAAGAAACTGATGTGCGATTAGACTAACTACATAAACAGTGGTGGCCTTACTGGGAACAGCCCAGTTTTAAAAACAAACAGTATACTTAATATGGGTATTTATAAAGCTTTCCGATGATTTTTACAAGATTGAATACAACTTTTCAATCTCAAAAAATGTCATCAAGCTTTTTTTTTTTTTAAACAGGCGATAAAAAACAAAACAAAACACAGTTTTTCCAGTATTAAGTGGTCAAAAACTCTTTTCAACTTTTATAAATCACCACCAATAAGTCCTGATCAGTAAAGTGATTATCATGTTATATGTATATAAATGCTTTAATCCATGGACTCAAGCTCTTTCCCTCAGTTACCATTCCAAAAACTGTACTAGTATGTTACCCTTCAGACTCCAGATGGTGGTGGTCTTGCCGAGAAAACAGCCCACTAATTAAAAAAATAATAGAAATAATATACGGTAGATGGATTAGGATAGTAGAACAAACAATGAATCAGAAATGTTGAGGTAGTTAGATTTAAAAAAAATATTTCTTTTTAGTTGTTTGTGTCCCTAGATGTCATAGCCTTAGTAGAGTGGCTAATTTGCATAAATTTAGCAAATAAATAGAATTTGATCATTTGCATGATCATTCAATATGCATAAAAATGCAACAATCAAGCTCTCTCCCTCATTCAAATTAACGTCTAAAAGAAAAAGGTACTAGTGTGTAAACACCCTATAAACTAACAGCAGTAAGACCCTCCATATTTTACAACAGTGATGCCAGGCAATACATCCAGGAACCTGCACCCAGGAATATGCAAAATGTCCTCGTTCAATGAAATCTGGGAATAAATCTGTAGGTACATCTCTCTCTATTTAAACAAAATAGTATTAAAGTTCTAAACAACACTGTTTTCTTGTTTTGTTTTGTTTTTTTTGCCTTTCCTTTTGCATATCTACCAATGTATTTTTTTCTGATCTAGTTATACGAGAGCTGGATTACATGACCTAATTTTATGAATTTGCATCCAGTGCCAGGATATAAAGAATAATGCATTTCAGACCTCCAAGCTACAGATGACACAAATACAGATGGTTAAATAAGAATCTGAAGTATATGTAGGTTTGGTGAGGTTTAGTTAGCAGCTGTGTGCTTGTACATAATCACAGCTTTGAAAAAGTACTGCACTAGAAAAAATACTAGAGCAGGTTTAAATTCAATAAAATACAGACCTTGGCTATAAAAAGCATTTAGAACACATACATAACACAGGCTGCATGCAGACTCCAGGGATGGAATCATATCTGTGCTCTTCATGAATAAATGTGTTGTCTATTTATGTATAGAAAATCTACATAAATCTTTATCCATCTTTTGTTTGTGGACATCAAAACAGTAATGTGCTTTGGATTGAAAATTGTTTTGGATTTCTGCATTTCTATATAAGATAAAGGATCATTCTTTCTTTTCTACCTTTAGCAGCAATACCCTCCAATGTGATTATTTGAATATTTCCATATTAATTTTGCCATAATATATCATCATATACAGTGCTTTTTTTGTGGTGGTACGAGCCGGTACGGCGTACCGGAAAATCTGATGACTGATCAGGTCATTCAGACAGACAGTGGCTGGATGTGTTAGTGCTGAGTTAGGAGCAGTACCGGCAAATATTTTTTTACAAAAAAGCACTGATCATATAATAAGTATAGACTTATTTAGATTCATTCTTGCAACTTTCTGTCTTGTTAACAGTTTAAACTCACTTTTAGCTATGTAACATCTTCCCCAATATAAAATTATATATTACCAATTCGCCCTCCTCAAAGGAATCACATTTGTAGTAGAATAAGACTAAGCATCAGGGTTAGTGAATTTCAACAAGATTGTAGAGCAACAATGATTAGCCTGCGATAGCCTGAGATGCACAAACTTATAAACATAATAAGTTAAGAGAAAGGTCCAGTGCTAGGATATAAAATACCTTTATTTGGCCACGGTAAGACAACAGTGATGTTTTGTGTAAAAGGTTCTTTATCCAGCTAAAATAACATAACAAATTTAGCTAAAATAGCACCCCAGCTTCTATCTACTACAGAGAAGTATCATTTCTCTATAGTACTTCACATATATACTCCTAGTTCAGTATCACAAAGCATTAAGTCCTTAAAGCTGAATTATAAACAGATTACAATTTTTAATATGCAGTTCTATAGCTTAGTGAGAAGTGTTTCTCCCAAACAGTGGTTTCATGTGATGCAAGATGATTGATTAGGCAGCGCTGACAATCTCCAGTACCAGGAAATGTGTGTGTGAGGTATACCGGCCAGTTTTCCATGAAAAGGTACCCTCCCCCAGACATTTTTACCCTACTTACTACTTGGCACATGTGCACAAGTCAGCTTTCCCTCTAATCTCCTGCATTCAAACTTAATTTATGAAGCCAAAAGGTCACCACACTGTTTAACCAATTGCAGTCAGGCAGCTTTTTTTTCTTGTACAGAAAAGAAAGGTTAGGGAGAGTAAAATGTCAGCTCTCAGGAAAGCTAATTAATGGAACTAACGGAAAGTAGTATTTCTTCCATAAACATTTTTTTAACTATTTGTTTCAGCAATCGGCTTAGTGTAAAGGTGTTTTCTATATATGTACAGTTATATCAGTACTATAGTGCCCCTTTAATGTTGTAACCTCCTAAGCTTGATTAATTAATATTTCTGTCTCTTTTTTCCTTTAGTGGTAAAATTAAAATTATTAAAGAAAGCAGCCTGAAAGCCAGGGACTGAATGTCCCTGTTGCAAGAAATCTAATTAATTTCTTAATTTCTTAAATTGTCTTTCACATGTGCAGGTATAAATCAGCAACCTCTAAAGTCAAAGAGTTAAAGAGACCCTTGATAGGAATCAATGTTCCCATGTAGAGAAATATATGATGTGTACTCTAAGTGTATACTTACTTTCTTTTAAAGTGAGTGTTGCCTAATAATATTCTTTCAGGAGTAACCTATAAGTTTGTAGTCCGTTTCATGACATCATTTTGTTAATTGTAAAACCATCAATACAGGAAAAAATCATCATTATTTAGTTCCTTTTCTTGGATAGTGCATGTCTAACCTTTTGTCTAATGAACCAGACTAAAGCACTAGGCTAAAAGCTTTCATTAGACTTTCCTTCATCTCATCCATCATCTGCTTTCGGTGTCCTATCAATATTAATTGCCGTGATTTATATAGCATTACTTTTACTTTCTAAGAATACTATTCTAATATATGGTGGAAAACAAAAGCTGGTGTAAAGTCAATTAAGAGGGAATTCCAAGCCTCAACAGTATATACAGTAAGATGAGAGGAAATAGCCATAGGAATGGAATAGGAACGGCATGTTTAGTTTTATATATATTTTTTGAACAGAGGCAAAGTTAGAAAATGAATCAGTTCTTGTACAGAGGGTAATACATAATACTTATTATATATCATCAGATATTAACCAAATATTTTAGAATGTTTTTTGCATAAAATATTTATTCAGATTTTATGCACATATTTAAGGACATATTCTCAACGTACATTTTCAAACTCTGCTGATATTACTACAGTACATGACAATTTGCTCAAGAAATGTAATGTAATTTTCCAAAAATATGCAAGAAAATATAATTTTCGACCTCTTGCCCATTTTCGCAGCAAAAAAATGGGCAAAAAAGTCAAAAAAATAATTTTCAAATTCAGTAAATTTCACTCTTATTGTGATAAACTATCAAAGGAAAAGCATTAAATGAATGCTAGACAAGTCTAGCTATAATGATCAAATATACCGGTGTGTATATATATATTTAAAAAGCTCCCTAGAATCACATATTATTGTAAAAGGCAACACCTATTTTAAAATGGGCCATTAGTCATTTATCTCCATTAAAAGGTAACATTTTCAAAGAAATATTAAATACAGGTTGCTTATTTAAACCATGTACAGTTAATTTACCATAGGTTTTTTTGTAAGACAATGACACTAAAACACTTAAATTTGGGGTACATTTACTAAAGTCAAACACATTTCTTGACTAGTAAATGCAGGAGAAACAGTCCATATTTAACAATATCGCTGTTTTCTCCTAATTACTAATCTCTTCAAAAACCATTTTATCCTTCAAAAGAATCCCCCACCTTCTGATTGTTGAAAACCCATTATTTGCTATGCAGTTGGTGTCGTCATTTAGCCTAAGTCTAAAATATCGATCTGTAATGGAAGAAACCCTCAATGATTTATTTCAATGGGGAAACATTTTTAATCAATCCTTTGTAAATGAAGGAAAACAAAAATGTAATTTAATTTTAATTCAATAGGGTGAAATCAATCAATGTGGTTTTAAGCGATTATTCTCTCAGGAAATAACCAATAATGCTCAAGCATTATTTTAAAAAACCTTTCCTGCTCTTCTCTATGAAACCATTTTCTAAAAATTATTTGCCTTAATAAATCTAATGAAAATTATTAACTCCTACAACAAACCGACAGCACTCAACATCAAAATCTCTTAATTAACACATGAAAAACAAGATCAGTAACCAAAATTACCTAACTTCAAAGCAAAAAAGTATTCTAAACAACTAAAAACTGAAACAATGTACCTAAAACCCTAACAACCAACAACAAACTAGAAACAAGAAAGACCACCAAGAAACTACCTTGAACAGCAAGAGACATCATTAAAAAGCATTAAAATGAAAAAACCTACAAGCAACCATCTAAAATAAATAAAACAAAACTCATAAATAGCCATTGCTATGAAAAAAAAAATAATAATTTTATCCCATTTGCTATAGAAGTAGTCCACAGGACCCCCCAACATCCCAACCTGGCACTACCAATACCTCCCACTCTACACAGTGCTGGGTAAGGGTGGTGGGATAGGGGTCCCAATGACACCTTCATTTATTTCAATATGCCCCCCTACACCAGTTCCCCAGTGCATGATTGGGGTGGGGGAAGACCCACTACCAGTTTAGCAATCTTCCTACCTTGCATAGCACTAGGTGGGGGCAAAGATTAGTTTTGTGGAGGGGTCCTATGGACCCCCAATATAGGGGGCCTTAGTGGCGCAATGATAGCTCCTGCTCTTGTTAAATGCGATTTTGGCTATTTTTGTTTCATTCATTTCAATTTTTTTTCAAATCAGTTTTTTTTCCTGATTTGTTTTAAATCTTCATAGTTTTTCGAACAAAAGTGAATGAAATTCAATTGAAAAAAACAAAATTAAACAAAAATGCAGAAATGTAATTAATGACCCTTTATAAATTCCCCCCTAGTGTAATTAAGATAAATATTATATTAGTTAAAATTGATAGCTAAATTTGGCTCCTCACCCGATGATAGCTGTACAATGCATCAATGTCAGCCCTTTACATACAATATGCATGATACAGGATATTATGGTTAAAGTCAGCACCAGACAACTCATGGACCCACTCTGCAAGCCAGACCAACCTCAACTGTTGCCGGCGTATGACGTCATGTGACGCATCAAGGGCAGTGTCTCCCAGTGGGCCACTATGCCCCAGTCCAACGCTGGCTAAAGTAATTTTAGGTAATGTGATAACTGATCTCTCTGATGCTAAAAGCACTGGGGACTGGTCAAACCTTGTTTGAACTATTTAGCCAGCTTTATCCTAATTTGGTCAGTTTAAGCTAGTTTATCGAGACAGCATTTGAAAACTGCAGTTGATTAGAGGAAAGGAATACAGTATAGACAGCTATAAAGCCGTTCATTTCTTCTGTAATATAGTTCGAGAGACAGTACAGTAGCTGCTAATAAAATAATGTTATATGGTTGACTTTTATGTCAACTGCCTTGCTGCAGATAGTCACGCCAATGTAACAAATGTCCATAAAAGAGGTAACACACAGATGTTAGTGACAGCATCTTCAACTTATTATAAGCTTAGGTTCATCATCTGTCCTGGGAGCTTAATTGCCTCCATGCTCCTGTCAGTTTTTTTGTTATAACCTGCAGCAGGACATTGTATGATTACATCTCTTCACCAGAGCAGTAATAGTAGAGTTGTCACACTGACAAATTCTAATAACCCATGTCAAGAATTTGTACATCGGTATTCTAGAAGACACTGCCCTCAACATTAATTTTTAACTATTTCTTTTTTATTCTTGGGAATGCAAAAATGTTAAGAGGAATATACAACAGGAGAAGTAGCTGTGATTCTACTTATTTTAATTAAGCCTCAAACAGTTACATAGTTTATAGGGCTGAACAAAGACACAAGTCCATCCAGTTCAGCCTATTATACTGCATTGTCGCAATGTTGATCTAGAGGAAGGCAAAAAACAAATGAAGCAAGAGCCAATTATCATCATATTGGGGAAAAAATTTCTTCTAAACTCCAAATATGGCAATCAGAATAAATTCCCTGGACCAAGATCCCACCTTCAGTTATCTATTACCCATAACTTGTAATGTTCTTACACAGAAAGAAAGCATCCAAACCAGTTTTGAACTTTTTTGGGCGAAATTTATTAAACTCTAAAAGTCCGATTTTGCCTTTTTGAGTTTATCCCCTGTAAATCTTGCTATTTGATAAATATCTATCAATATTTTTCAATTGATTTTTACTGATCGAAGCTTTACAAATTTTTTGATGGAAAAAGTAGCCAAAGCACTAACTTAAAGTATGGCTACTTTTCCATTGTAAAATTTAATCTGTAAGAAAATCAAAAAATACTGATCGAGATTTACATATCAAACAGCAAGATTTACAGGGGATAAACTTCAAAACGCAAAATCGGCCTTTTTGAGTTTAGTATATTTTGCCCTTTAATGGAATTAACCATGGCAACCTCTTTGAGTAGAAAGTTCCATAACCTCACTGCTCTAACAGTAAAGAATCCCCTTCTATGTATATGCAGAAACTTTCTTTCCTCTAAATGTAGAGGATGCCCCCTTGTTATACTAACAGTTCTTGGTATAAATAGATTGTGGGAGAGATCTCTGTACTGATCCCTAATATATTTATACATAGTTATTAGGTCACCCCTTAATCTTCTTTTTTCTAGACTAAACAAGCCCAGTTTTGATAATTGCTGTTATGTGATTTTTTTTTTCATTTTCCCAATTAGCAAATAATATTTTACTTCACCTGAGACTGTATACAACACTTTACATATCCCAGAATGCAATGCTCTTACTCATAACATACAGTGTGTATGCAGAGAGTTGCAACTTGTTTGTTAGCAGATTTTTTTGTCACTTAAAGGGACACTATCAGATACAAAATTATGCTTATTTACCTGCAATACATGTTGAAAGGGATTGTTAAAATTATTTTTTTTTTAAAGATCTTTTATTTAACTTTTTATTTATATAAAACCAGTTAACAACAACAACAACAACAACAATAATTCCACAATATATATAAGTTGCTTGTTACAGATTGATAATAAAGTTATATACTGAGCGTTTGGAGACTTGCATTCTTCCTTTTGAAGATAAGGCAAGGAACCCTTACCCTATACTTCTGTAACCAACAAGATTTATTGTACTAGTTGCAATAAACACACCTTAACATATCCAATTTGAACATGTACTCATGGTTATAACATTTCACAAACAAGGATTTGGGACATCTGAGTTTATCTCTAGCCATTGTAACCATATTTTAGAAAATTTCTTTTTACACCCCCTTGCTTCATAAGTCAGTTTAATTAACGGTAGGTTTTTTGTTTATTAACTGCACCCAATCCTTGAGAAGTAACTTTTGGGGTCTCATCCAATGTAAT
>WMED01008392.1:2179-16955 GCA_019650415.1 Pipa parva | reverse complement strand
TCCCATTGAGAACTTGTGGTCAATCATCAAGAGACGGGTGGACAAAGAAAAACCTACAAACTCTAACAAAATACAAGCATTGATTGTGCAAGAATGGACTGCTATCAGTCAGGATTTGGTCCAGAAGTTGATTGAGAGCATGCCAGGGAGAATTGCAGAGGTCCTGAAGAAGAAGGGTCAATACTGCAAATATTGACTTGCTGCATTAACTCATTCTAACTGTCAATAAAAGCTTTTGTTACTCATAATATGATTGCAATAGTATTTGTGTATGTGATAAAAACATCTGACAAACACACATAAAAACCAGAGGGCAGCAGATCATGTGAAAATATGATATTTGTGTCATTCTCAAAACTTTTGGCCATGACTGTATAGAGGTAGTGAGCACATATGTAGCATTAATTGATTTATATCAGGTGCAACCATTGGAGTTAAATAAACATACAAAGATTGTTAGAAAAAACAGAACTCCTAGATATGGTGCACACATAAGAGCTTTGGGGTAACAAGATGACCAAAGACAGACCATAGTTAACTTATCTGTCCATATTATGTATAACCCTATGAATATTCATGAACCGGCAATTGCGTACATGACATGATGACGTCAGACGACTTACACGAGACCAAGATTTACTATATAAAGCTCTGCGATATCAGAAAGAATCATGCTGCAAGAAGAAGCTCCCTGTCATGGGCGAAACGCATCCGGATCTGCATGGTCTGTCTTCGGTCATCTTGCTTCCCCAAAGCTCTTATACGCTGGAGCTCGGCGCTGACAGATGAACCTTCCTTTTCTGACTGACATTGCACTTTAGAGACGGTAACATAGGATGCCTATTTAAGATCTGTTATACACCAATATGTATTTATATTTACAACTTCTATACCGCTCTATACTTACTCATTATGTATATTGAAGGCAATTCCATTAGGATAAGTTTTTAAAGAATTTCCATCCTTTTTTGGATGATTTTACATTTCCAATTTTCTTCTGTTCATTTATGAGCTTGTTTTTCACTTTGTAATAATAAAATTCAGTGTGCACCATATCTAGTTCTGTTTTTTCTAACCATTCACATGTATGCACATGACACTGAAATGTACTTATCTACATCTGAACTAACCCTAGACTATACAAGGACAGAAGAATAAAAGCTAAACATAAAAAGACTGGTATATAACCAAATATTTTATTGACCAATGATAAGCAGTGACAAAACAACATTTTGGGGGGCAATTGTTCTTGAATTGTTCTTATTTCCCTGTATTGTTTGATTCTAGGAGCTACAGCCTGACTCACATGAATGCTAGCACACCCTGATTAGACATCGTTTGGTGCGCATTCATACTTTCTCTCTGTCTGCAACCCTAGACTAGACACTCTTACTTCCTCCTCCCAGTCATAATATGTGTGTCCCATAACTACCTCAAATGAAAATGGAACTAATCATTTGTCCACCAAATCTATGCCCTACTCCTTTATTTAATTCTATTGATTCATATATTATATACACCTTTTTCAGCCTTGGCCAGTTTCAACTACCCTTATTTTTTGCAATATTTGTAACAACTCTTCCTTTCTTAAGAAAGAACTAATATGTTCACGTATACCCTCATCCTGTTCCACTTGGTCTACTAGATTATATTTACTTACATTGAAGCCTCTCATCTTTTTACATTTGGAATTCTCATTCTCTTCAAAGAGGAATCTGTCTTTTTTAATGAGGTCAACCTACTGCATTGCAGTAAATCAATGACAAAGTCGCTCTTTACCATTAAAATCACTTTACTCTTCTATACTGTCCTACAGCTTTTCTGTTTTGTCCCCACACTTTGCTGAACACGTCTTCTATATTTCACAAAGTCGCCTTCAAAGCTAAGTTGAAATTCTATCTTTTAGAGTAATAATTAATTTATTGTATATAAGTCACCCTCCCATTTACAGATATAGTAGAACTGGCATTTTCATTTCACACTTTGTGTTAGCATTGTTTATGCATCTTGCTAACTAAATGAGTTAAGAAAACTTGAGGTAAACAAATAAATGAAGTTGAACTGCAGTCCTATGACTACTAAAGACACTGTGATATTCCACAGTTCTGTCAGATAACAAAATCAGTTCTGCTTCTGAACTCTTCTTCTTCTTGTCTCTCTTGATGCCTTCCACACATTAACTGTCCCCACTCTAAACCCTTACTGAGTAATAAAGGATTAGGTGCCAATCAGTATGTATTGAAAGAACTGTGTAGAGTAGACCACCACATCTGGCTGTATTTTAAAAATTATAAGTTCAGAAATAGAAATTATATATAACATCATCTGACTACAGAGTGTGCATTTCAAATGTATATCTTCTCACAATATGGAAATAGAGTGTATAGACTATAATCTACAAGCAACTTGGACAATGTTTTGACTAAACATTTCCATTGTACTGTATTATAATATCATTATTTTTATATGTCTTGTTTTTTTTATGAAGAAAGCATTTTAAATTTAAGAAACCATAAACACAGAGAGGTAATCTTAAAGGTATTACTTGAGATTATTCAAGGATATATTTGGAGTGTTCCTATTATCTTTTTCTGGTTTGGGCAGTGTGCAACTGCTGTTGCTGTGGTTCTGTGGCTCTGTGGTTCTGCAATATTAAAATGTTCAACTACATGGAACCCACTTTAATTCCAGCTGTCTGTCTTACTGTGCAATAAGTCACTAGCCAAGCAGTTGCTTCCTGTAAGTTGCAATCAATAGGAAAGACAGTCTAAACAGTGCAGGGAGTGTGATTAAAAAAACAAAAGCAGCTGAATTTAAAATTACTGCCATTGGAAACTACTACTCAATGAGTAAATAACACATTGTTCTCAGATTTTCACTAAGGACTGAGAAAATAACTAACACTTACCTTTACAGAAAATTGACACTAAGCAATTTATGAATGGGCACTAGGCAGTGTTGCATATGGGCTATTGTACACTGGGTGTTTGTCACTGAAAAAAGTAGACTGTTGGGCACTAAGTAATTAATGACCAGTGGATGCCTTTAAATAGTTTGGCATTAAGTAAATAACTGGGTTATAGACAATCTAAAAACTAGCCACTGAGTAAACACCTTGGAATGTGGCATTGATAAAACTGAACTATGCCCTAGAAAATAAATTCTATCACTTTTCATAGCAGCCGTTTACAACACTAAGCAATTTACTGGGAACCTTGCTAGTAGGCAATAATTAAATGATTGAGAAGGCTGCACTGAAAGTGGGCTACCAGGTATTGAGCCAACAATTTGACACTTCACAAAATAACAGCTAGGGGTACTAGGCGCTGAGCAATAATAACTCATCCAATTGGATTTATATTACATGGGCTAATCTGCATTTGCAAGTAGCTGGTCCACTTGGCATTGCAGCAGCTCAGCTTTTGAGCACTTGATAAGGTAACCATTAATTTACTGAAAGCAGAGTACATGCTATCTGTGAATTAGTATTATAATAAATGGGCTAATCAGTCTGATAAATCTGGACAATGTTTCAATAAAAGCTCATCCAATTCTCACTGTAACCAGTAGATGAGCATGTGCATAGTCAACAATAGCTAGTTAATTTTATATTGCTTAGGATGTTTTATTAGGCAATTGATATTGTAACTAATGATTGGGCTGCTGGTGGCTGAGCTAATAGTTATTATGAACTTGACATTTAACCAACCGCATCAATGTCAGCTGACACAATACAAACAAGGTACTTGACATTATAACAACTGGGCTGCTTAACATGATGCAAATAACTGAACTTTTTGCATTATACACTGTTGCAATATGGTATTAAAATTAAGCTGGAATAAATTATGCTATGTGAGCCATGTAACTAAAATAATAGACAACGATCAATAGCAGGACAGTTGGTCTACTGAGCAAACTATCATATTTATATAGTTATCTAAAGGTCACAAGTTCATAAATGATGTATAAACATCTGGTTCAAGATTATAATGGGCATTACATCTGATGAACCCTTCCAAGCCAATGGTTATCAGCCCCCTTACATGGGATGTGGAACATTAGATTTAAACTTTGTACATTTTTTAAAATATTCCACAAATACATGAAAACATTGCTTTCTTCTCTTTAAAAACAGGTAGGACATTAATTAATATTTCCAGACCCAGTATATTATTCATAACATTTAAATCTACTGTAAGTTCATCATAAATTTGCTCTTGTTTTTTTCAAACATTAGACGAAATTGCATTGTTTACAAAAATTTATTCATACAAACTTTGCACACTTTAAATAACATGTATCATTTCCTAGTTAGAACTGTGTGGTATCATAATACTTGCTTTAAATTGTGTTAATAATTTGTTGCACACAAAATATAGACTCACATCTATGCAGATCACACAATAGGTCGAATCTGCTGAATTTAGTAAGGCTGTTGGTGCTTCTGAAATAATGTACAAAGGATTAGCTACGTAAATATGTTAAAAAATAGACTCTATAGATTTGCTATAACCACTGTACTAGATAGATTTAAAGAAGAGATGAGACCCTATTTGAACACTACAACTAATACAAAAAATACAATAAACCTGCCCACTACTAATGAATACATAGATGAGACTAAAATACAAGCTGATGTTCTGCAGCATTGTAGGGCCACTAACAAGCCATCTGTGATTCGTGGCGATTTAAAAGGCAGAGGGAAGGCACGAAAGCTGCAAACTGCATCTTGCGTCATGTCACCTGAGGTGGAGAATGCAGAATTAGAGTAAGATTGGTATTATTCCCACTACCCGAGCTTCGATCCTACTCCAATCTCAACTTATGTTTGCAAAAGGATCAAGGGGCCATGGGAATCTGTTTGAGAATAAGAAGTCATTTCTAACTTGAGGGTGCCTAATCTGCTATCCAAAAGCTGCTTTTAAACTACAACTAACAACATTCCAAAATAGGTGGGGTTTAAAGTTGTAATTCAACAACAGCAGAAGAGAGGCAAGTTGAAGACCTCTAAACACCTCTAATCAGAGTGCCAATGTGCAAGGCCTGGTAAACTTTTTGTGTCAGCAGTCCTGCTCTTTAAACAATGGTGACTAATTAAATAGTTTCCACTCAAAAAGGAAAAAAAAATAATCATTTAAATAAACATATTTACATATTTCTATGGATTTTATATTTATGTGCATGTTTGAAAGAGATGAAGATGCTACAAACCACTTTAACATTCCTTTTATAAACTACATTGGAGTTTTTCAAATATAGTCAATGGATTCTACAAATTATATTATGACAAAATGTAGTTTTATGAAAGAACTTTTACTAAGCAATAAGCCATAATGTAGAAAAATACATTTTTTTTTACCTTTAAGACTTGAAAAAAACAAGGAAACAAAAACTAATGTAGAAGTCGAAGTAGTGCATCATTATTTAGTAGTAGCTACAACAGGGATTCCTAACATCACAATAAGAGCTTGCATAAACAAAACATAATAAGAGTTACTTACAATGTATAGAGGAGTAACAGTACTCAGTGCAGGACACATGGGAAAGGAGTAAACTTCTACAGGGAGCAAAATAAAAAATACCTTCAATGAAAAGCTTAGGAAGATAGTTCTTTTGGTATTTCACAAGATGAACAGCATGGACAGCACAGGAGAGAAACACATTGTACTTTGCCTCAAGTTCCAATACCAAGCTGCCCATTGTCAGTTGGGTAGTGGACCCACAAATGGGAATTTTATTATATCTGAGTCTATATCACATCTATTACATTTCCCATTAGATTTGACAAGCCCAGAAACAACAACTTCATTTTGGGCAGTTACTTTCCAATCTTTATGTTATTTCTACCACTTTTTTTTTCTGTTTTCCCATATTGGCATACTACTGGTAGGAATTTGACAGCCAAGGATTAATATGAACTGTGGCTTAGTCCAATCAGTAAGAACAACAAGCTTAGGAGGGGATTTTTTTTTCTCCCGCCATGTGTTAAATGGATCTGGGAGATTGAATAAAATTTAGTATAGCTGTTTGGTTAGCAAGGGAGAATTTAAATAGAACCAAGTCCAAATTTGTTGAGAAAGCTACACAGAAAGGAAGAATTAAAAGGAGACAAAGGCATTACAATAAATATTGAGGAGTGTGCAGGGCCCATAGACAGACATCTGTCTTATTAAAGGCACCTGTTCCAAGACCCACCAAGGGAAGAATTTGCTTCAGTATTTCCTCCAAAACATTAGCATCAAGGTCCCCCTGTAGAAAGGGAATCAATACTCATGTCCAGTTGCATTTGGTCTAAAGTAATATTTTTAACCCTGTCACGGATAAAATACTATCCATTTCATTTCAGTTACAAAAATAGGAGCAAAATATTTCAAACATTGATTGTCTTTTTTTTCCTCAATTTTCTTATAAAAACATAAATATCTTGTGCGAATTATCATGTGCACATTGTATCTATGAGTTGTTCTCTATCATTTGTATATATATATTTGCTTTCTATATAACATATATATAACTTATTGATTGGTCCACAAAGTAAACCTGTGCATTCTCTAGTGCTTTTGTACAAAAGAAAAACAATATTATTATCAAAATATTCATTTAATGGCTTTACTTCATACATAAATACATGTTTGTAGATAACACAGGAGCGATGATTGTTCAGTCAGTTGGGGGATGACTGTTTTGTTGGGGTTGTATACACAGGGCAGCTGCTGGATTCTCATCGCTACAAATATGCTACTCGACGTCCTTTGTTTTTAATTCTCTGTTTATACCTTTTCCCCAGGACTGCTGCCAAGTATTTCTTGACAGCCATTTGTTTTCTGTAGCGACTGTAGCTGTCGGTGAAGATGCCATCTGAGTGTCGTTTGGACAGGGGTTCTGAGTCATCTTCCAGGCTGCTACTCACTGTGCTGTAAGAGAAGAAAAACTGGATTAGGGGAGCACTCCATTAACATATAGAAACTAGTGTAGCTACAATGTAGCCAATAGCAAAGACTTACTGACTATATCTAGACCAAGAGCAACAGGCTAATTTTTGCCTAAACTAAGTTACAGTTAAAGGACAAGTAAACAAAGAAAAATAACTTGATATTTGGATTGACGTTGCAATATTAGCTATGTATTACTTGTAAAAATGTCATTTTTGAAGTGGAATATCTGATTTTTTATTTGTGTTGTCTAATTGCCAAATACTTCTTTCTGGACCACTTTAAGACTATGGGGTTATTCACTAAGGTGCGAATTTGACTTTTGAATTCGCAAACAGCAGATTCCCATTGTAAATCCACTACAATTTCCCCATTGTAAAGTCGCGAAATTTCTTAAAGTTAATATTGCGACAATTTTCCCACAATAAAGTCACAACTGCGACAATATTCTCATTATAAAAACGCAACTGCGACAGTAGCAGCCTATTGCGACTGTCTTTATCTGGTGAATTCGCACCTATACGCAACAATTCGGACTTTAGTGAATAACCCTCTATGTATTATTTAAACATCCATGCAGGCAGAGGTGTGTTTACTTCACAAATAAATGCTGGGTGGCAAACACAAGGAAGATAAATGTACCCCAAAAAATACAAATCAGGAATTTAACTTAACTTATTGTTAAATTTAACAAAAATAACATTTTTCCAATGCTGAATAGGAATAACTGCCATGTCAATCCAAAAGTGATCTTTTCTTTTCATTGGTATCACTAGTTCTTTCATGTACAACACATTAGCCTATTAATTAAAACACATCAGTAATCTCTCTGGCCTGCAATTATAATCAAAAGTTGTCCATGAATGCTGGGAAATGTAGTTCAGTAACAGTTGAGAAACCATAGGAGTAAAAGCTAATGTTTTAGTTACTGACCATGGATGGTCTTGGGTTCCTATCAAATGCTTTAAAGTGGCATTTATAAAATAAGATAAAATACCAACAAGATGCTAATTAGATTTTTTTAATTAATGTTTACAGTAATTTGAGGTTAACAGCTGCTTGCCTGGTCACTAGGGAGTGGCAGGTAATTTCTCCCATAGTGAGACAATCTATGTATTCATGCTCCTTCCAATTCTCTGTGATCATTAAATATTATTTATTAATCCCATACCAACGCACAGCCACCTGAGCTTTTCTCCATTTACATATTTAGGCAATAAGTGAACTGGGATTTCTAGGAAAATGTAACATAAGCTTAAGTGAAATTTAACAATTTAAATTATTTGGAAATTAAACAATATCCTTTGGAATTTATTTTTTTTTTCCCTACTTTGCACTTTTCCAAAGAAAAATAGATCTCATTTCAGTAACTGTCCAGGTGATCTTCATAAGGTTATTCCTGTACTGTCCTCATGTACTAATTTACATCTCCCTGTAAAATATGCTACATCTTTCATGTTTACAATCTGAACAGTCCCAGCACCCGCTGATTTACTTCCACCCTAAACAAGATGTGTGCTTATAATTTAAATAGCTCATCTTAGGATGGGAAGAGGCTATAAATGACTAAAGTAGACTCTATTTTTATCACAACTAGCATTTAATATTTAAACATAAAGCACTATAAACTACTATGTCAAAATTTTAGCAAAGCTTTTTTTTCTTTCCCCAGGAACTGCAACATACTGCTTTCAGGAAGCAAATAGAGAGGAAAATATCTTAATGTCAATCCCAATTATTGCTGTGTAAATCCTGAACAAAGGCTACAAACATCTGCCACAGTGCTATCCAGGCTCCATTAGGCAGCCCTATGCCTTGATCCTACTGTTAGACAACTCCCAGAGGACTCTGTCTCACTACCAATCACTACTGGGTTGTCCTGCCTTTTGCTACCATAATTGCCTCTGGGCCTTTCTGCATTGCATATGAAAAGTGTAGCATTTTCCTGCAAAATATATGGTAGAATATCCCTTTGCTGATTAGAGGCAAGACTGGATAATGCAGAAGGTAAGGAGGGCGCTTCAAAACATTCGATGATCTCAAAATCTCTAGACAATTTCATCTAAAATAAAATTTCATTTCTGCCAAACTGTTAACCTGCTAGAGCTGAAATTCTAAAATTAACGACAATATGATTATTATTAGAATGAGCAATTTGTGAGGAAGCATGGCATTAATTGGAAGTTCAGTATGTGTTAAAACCCCCACACATCACGATTTCATGTATCAGAATACCAACTACAAACTAAATCAGTAACCTTCAGGATATGGAACACAAATTCAGGAAATGTTGCCAAAAATAAGGCTTCATTTTGTATTATGCAGATTTTCCAGTTAGAAACCTACTCCACATAATAATAGGCAATGAAGATGCATTCATGTTTAGCTCCTGAAGGTTTTAACCCATGTGCTATAACCAGGAGCTCCCACGTATTATAAGCACTTGTATGCATGGGGCTGGATGGAAATCATTTACTGTAAGTATACTAAGCAGACACAAAGTATACATGTCATGTATTATTCATGGGAAAAATGCATTGCTTCCCTATGGGCTCTATTAAAATGTTACATTTTCCTGAAAGCCATGATACAGAATCAAGCTAACTAAGTGATGGGTCTACAGGAGATTCCCTATGAGCAGATGAGCTATACTGAAAAGAAAAAAAAAGTGTACATTCAACCACATTTTTAAATATTGATTCTACCTGGTGTCAAAGGTCATTCAAAAACAGAATTGCAGTGGCTGATTAGGGAAATGAGCATAACTAGGTATAAACCAATGAATATCCTGCTGCCTTACTTTACTATAAAATGAAAACCCTCCAACCTTTTGTTAAAAGCCCAACTGCATATGGTATTTATGCTTCAGTATTTATATGTATAACGTTACAATACCACCTGAAAAAATACATTATTAATTTCTCCTCCAGATGGATGAAAATAATTTGCTTGGATTTTAGAGCTTCGCCTTACCCTAAACGTTGGGCCAGTAGAGTATGCAGGTATTTGCTTGCAGACAATTGCCCCAGCACATTCCTATAGGCTTTGTTTAATAGTTCATCAGCATGTCTGACAACAGCAAAGAAAAATAAATAAATATATATGAAGGGAGGAAAAAAAAAAAAAGATTCCTGGAAAACTGACATCAACACGTGTTGTTTTTCAAGAAAGAAGCATTTCATAAAGGAATGTTGGGATGGGGGAAGGAGGCACAGCTGCCTTTAGCGGCTTCCTGATTGTTTCTACACCAATTTGTTATGGGGTCATGTTTTACTCTGGTTCATGTGTTTTATGGGATATAACCCCCCCCTCACGCATTTACAATCTCTTTTTCTCCATGATCTATACTTAGAACTGACAAGGATATTGCTTTTATTGTTGTATGTCACCTACCAAATGCTGATTCCTATCAATCTTTATCTATATGTATATATATATATATATATATATATATATATATACACATATGTATGTACCCACGTTCCTTTGTAAAAGACATCTCTTGTAGGGTAATTTGTTTGCTTTGCAGCCCTTGCAATATGCTCTGACATGAAACAGAAGCACAATGATTATGTTTGTGGATTTTATTTAGTTATTTGTGACTACAATACAGATTGGTTAGACTTCTAACCCGATTAAGGAAAAAGTCTCAAGTCACCTCTTTTCCGGCGGGTAATAAAATGAGTACATATCATCTAGAACAGAGGAAGGATTCCCAATGCCGATGGGGTCATTCTCAAAAGCAAAATCTGGAAGCGAATTGCCATCTTCATCGTATACTTCGTCTTCTAGCCTAATGAGCAAAGAAAAGAAATGAAGAAAATGAATTGTCAGCCTCTTAATTAATCAGATTCCTAATGACTTGATCAGTGATTGTGTTGGGCTATGTAAATCCTGGCACAAGACTGATTTAGCAACTACATTACAGGTCCTTTTCCAGAGAATATTGTTTGGTGATGAGATGCCAGACGCTGATGGAAAGAAGAGACCCCCTGGGACCCCATCAATCTGTAGGTGGGTGTGAGAGAAATAACAAGTGCAGCCCATCTGTGAGCTGACCTGAGGTTGGGGATGGGCCAGTGCAGGCTGCCAAATCTTACAGTGATTAGTAAAGGAAAAGGAGTGAAAGAAGGAGGGGGTTGTAGAGGGAACCAAGTTGTCTTTATTGGCAGAACCGCTTTATCAAAGATGCTACCAGCTTCTAAACTAAACGAAATAGGAGCACTAAGCAATGGCCACACACCACCACAATACGTAGCGGCAGCATTGTACAGATTTTGGGAGGGGGTTGTGGCTAACTTTAACTGGGTCCTGACTCGGATGCTTCTGCTCCCTTTCATGCCAAGTTCCTCCTTTTAAACTATTCTTTTTTTTTCTGTTTAATTCATTTTGCATCTGCTGGGATGTAGGTCACCGTAAGCTATTTTTGTCTGCTAACACTGCCAGCTATATTAATAATAGATGCTTTCAAAGTGTTTTACTCCTGCTAAATCTGGATCATAGTTTAAAAGTGTCAGATTCGCTGTACCACAGGCAAATGATCTTGGGTATTATAGAGCTAATCTCTGCCAAGTGAATAAGTCACTGGATCTGGCATTGGCTTTAGCAAGGAAGGTTTATATATATATATATATATATATATATATATATATATATATATATATATATATATATATATATATATATAACACTGCTTTCAAATCCTATCTATTAATATTCATTGATAACAGTCCTTTTTCTATGTGGTACTTGAACTATGTTACATCATATTTTTAGCATCATTTTTTAAAAGTATAAATGAGACCCTGATCTTTAGTTTCCTTTCCAGAGGTTAGTGAACTACATCTCCCAGTATTCACTGCAGCCTGTTGTGGGATATGTTGAATTAAAGCTTATGAGACACAGGCAACTATTTCCTGATCCAGTATTTTGTTAGCCTCAGAAGATTAAAGAAAGAAACTGCCGGCATTCAGAATTCCCCACTGGGATACCCTTTGTGTTACTTCTATGTTCTTTCACAGGACAAAGTCACGCCCGTTAACTAATTTCCATTGTAAGACTTCTGTTTAACCCATTGTAAATCATTATAGCCATTATGAATCGAGTGATTTGCTCCTATCAATTGTAGAATAATAAAAAGGCACAATAAATCTGTTTGCGTTTTGATTAAGTAATCATTTTTATAAACTAATAAAAAAAAAAGGTATCATTAAACAGCAGGGCTTTTAGAAAAATAAATGTTTTTGAAATATATATTAAAAAATAGAAAACTAGATTTGATAAACAGATTTCCGCAATTCTTAATGAAGTAATATTATATATATTATGATTAACAGTAACATAATAATTTACTATAATCTAGTAAAATAATAATTCCTTTCTATATAGCTCAGTCATTTAACCTTTGGCGGATATTTTATTAGCTTTTTATTGTAATTTTTTTTTTAATTCAGACATATTTTTTTTCCTTTTTTTGTTTTGTTTTCTAGAAGGTAATTCCCATATATGGGGAACTTTGTCACGTATATGAAGGAATCCCCACCTCACTCCCATGGATCCTGTATTGTGTACAGCTATGTAATCATCATATTATCAGCTTTGGAATTTTATTACCATTTGCCAGTTTTATAATAATATTTTAAAAAAAATAAAAACAAAAATGCAGAAAATAAAAGATGGCATTTCATTTTGCTGCCTCCTAACAGCTCTTCCTCCTAAATCAAACCAGAAGCCCTGAAAATATATTAACCTCTAATCAGAAGGATAAAACTAACTATCCTTAATGTATTTGTAGGTATAATATAATGAATGGCACATGTGCAATGAAACCGCAGTGTAACACATTTGAAAGGAAAACACTGTTATGTAATGTCAGAGATTTAGTTCCACAGCTGGCAAAGCACTGGAGAGAGTGATTCCTGATCAAGGATCTGTTAGCCTCAGAAAATTAAAGAAAGAGACTTCCAGGCATTCAGAATCCCCCCGCTGGGCTACCCTTTACGTCAGTGATATGCAGTCTCCCAGGATAAAGTGACACCCGTTATCTAATATTTGTTTTAAGACATCTGTTTAAATAAAAAGCCCAAATGACATATATACCCAAATGTATTTCTACAAATTGTAGAAGATAAGTCTAAATAGAAAAATTCACATGAATTTGGATTTCATATTCATTTTTAAATAAAATTAGTAATTAAATGCCATTGTTTATCCTATTAACCAATACTTCAAATTTGGTAAGGATTTATTCTCTATGGGAAAACAATCAATTAAATTAGGAGAGTTGATAAATATTTGTTACAAACATTAGATCTTGTGTGGTTAAAAATAATTATTAGCCAGTTATGTGCTGGGAGAATTGCTTGCTGTATTAGCAATTTAAGGAATCCCCTTTGCTTAGAACAAAGTAGTCATTCTCTTGTGTTTTTACTGCAGGTAATTCTTCACATATTTTTGTTCTATATAACAAGTGACACCAACAGCTATATTTCCATCTTTATGCTTGTATGGAATTATACATATGCAGTGCTTTAATAATCAATACTCTAATGATAATGATCTTTGGCTTAAAAAAAAAATCTTCAGAGCATAGGTACATTTTTGAAGATGCAGCATTCTAACAGTTCCTTAAAACAAACAATGCAACCGAAAAAGAGGGAATGCCATTAAAATATTTGCAAATGTAATATAATTAACTGTACACAAATATATACATCAGTTAATTTAAAGAATTTAGATTTTTTTTAAATAACTGAAAAAAAGCTATATTAAAGCTGTTTTACATTTTACTGTTCATTAAACCTTTGTACTAGACAATGTGCAAGCGCCAGTGCTATTTAATTAAAGGCACATCAAAGAAAAATATCAAGTGGCTACCCTTTAGCAAGCATGGGTTAAATGATTGCCTTCCATGATACAATAGCAGCTAGCTGTCTAATTTTCATTATAATGAGTGTTATTTTCAGATAGGTGCCAGAGAGATGCACCTTTGGGTATTCTGTCGATTTCATAAATTATCTGTGAAGCCTCTTGTGTGATTGCAAAACAGGTGGTCCTTTCTCAGTTTTGACAATCATCTCTGCAGTCTTTAAAGTCTAAGTTTAAAAAAAAAATGAAGACAGGCACCCCCTCCTTTCCTTTCCCATTATCTTTTTTATCAAGGCAGATAGAAAATGCAGAGCTTCAGATGGTACAATGTGCATTAACTAACAAGTACTGCCAATCGCCCATGCAATGAAGTACAGTGGCCAAACATGTTGTCTAGCAGATTGCCTTGTTCTTCCCAGAAATGTATTAGAAAAAAACACAAAACGATGAACTGATCAGGAAGATTTTCAGACAGAATAGCCATACACTTACCTAAGTGCCGGGTACTTGAGTGCAGAAGGTGAGGAGTGGACACTGCAGTGCATAATGCCATAGACCAAAAGCCAGGCAAACAGTGCTTTCCTGTACATTGTCATTCTGCAGAAAAAAGAAGTTAGGACATCACTTATAAAAGCACTTCTAGCAGCCCTATGTGCCAAGTTACACCTATAGGTCATTTACATGTCTACTCATTGTATCCATTCTATTTTAGTGAAAACTACACAGTATTATTCCATTAACACAACACCCATACATTGAATTCACATGTGCTATCCTTACCATATAAAAACAAGACTCCTATGAAGACAGCTGCCTGGTTTCCAGTTGAGCCAAGTAGTGCCTTGCAAGTTTCTGCTAGTGTCTGTTAGAAAGTGGAATGCATGGTCTTGTTGCACAGGTGGCAGTTGGCTGTGGCTCTGATTAAAAGTTTGATGCAAGCCACAAATCCAGAAAACAAAAATATAAGGAGGATT
>WMED01008391.1:2017-16956 GCA_019650415.1 Pipa parva | reverse complement strand
AAGTCTTCCTCCCATTTAGACTGTAAGCTCTATGGGGCAGGGACCTCCAACCTCTTGTGTGAATCACAACCTAGCACTTAAGGTGAAGTATCCTGGTGATATTATACTTGTATTATGTAGTGAATTTTTCCCATGTCTGTATTATATTTGTATTTCTGAATTGTACAGCTCTGCATAAATTTGTGGTGCTTTATAAATAAAATTATACATAAATACATACAATACATACATGGAGAGAAAGGGGTGGATGCTTTGGCTCATGTTTTTCCAAGGGAAAACATCACCATATACAGTATATCCATTGGTAATGCTGATCTACCATTTTAAAGTCCAATATCTTTGGATGGGCCTTTGATCCATACAACTGCAGTACTAATTTAGAAATTTACTAGAGAACACAGCCTCATGCATAATTGTGGTAAAGCATTTTAGTATAGTGACAATAACCAAGCAATTTGCTAAATCATCATAACACAGTCATGCTTGATATGCAACAACTTATTGCTAAGGTGTTCATCTAACTTGTTAGTCTAGTACAGCAAACTAACGATACATAAGAAGGAAGGATAAGATTTTTTTTCAGGTATAGTATATATTACTTATTCCATTCAATCCCTGCAAGCCTTCAGGAGTCTATAAAATATTTGTGAACAAAATTTTAAACATGATTTCTTGTCCCTTTAGTAGTTGCCTAGCATGATACTAGTTTAATTTTAGGAAAGGCAGACAATTCCTAGCTCATGTTGCCATCTAGTTGCTATATTTTTAAGCCTTTTGAGGTGAATGCTGTTGTATTGGCAGGAGTTTTAGACTTCCACAACTGTTCCATTTATGCTAGTGGTAAACAATTTTCAGCAGAATTTATTTGGCAGTTTATATACAGTACATGCAAGTCAAAATCAACATGCAATATATATATAGTGCTAAAGAAAAGTTGTGGAGAAAACTCATCATTAAAGAATATAAGAAGTTTAAAAGTCACCAGCAGTGCCGGGACTAATGGTTGGCAGCATAGCCAGCATCCTTGGGTGTAGACTATGCTGCTGGAGTGAGGCACTGGTTGGCACCCCAATCCCTTCCCTGGCTCTGCCATCTATAAGACTGCAGTAGCGCTGATTGTGCTACAACACTCCTTTCCCCAGAACTTCCCTCTGCTATTGTCACTTCCTGTGAGCAGATCAGCTTACAGGAAGTGATGGTAACAGAGAGGAACGCTGGGGAGAGAACTGTTTGTTGAGCCAGAGCTGGCTCAATAAAATGTGTGGCCTAAGGCAGATAGAACATTTGGGGCCTTAAGACAGGTGTAATGTCCCTTTCTATTACTAAAGTTACTGTAAAGCCTTATAATGTATAAAGTACAGTATAAATTATGAGAGCTTGGATTATCATCCAAAATGCATGATTTCCAAGAAGCTCACTGGGAAGTGCTGTTCACATGGTTAATTTCATTAATATTATTTATTATGTTTTTTTTCTCAATAATAAAACCAGTGCTCTCTTCCATTGCTCCCATAGGTCTAATCACTGTTACTGAGTAGAGAATAGTACTTTCCTAAAAGGACCATACCTTTGCAGGTCTCAGGCAGTTGTTTAGAGTTTCATGAGTGGACTTCTAGTAAATGGAGTTATAGGAAGTTGGGCAGGAATTCTATATTATTTATTAAGCCAAAAAGGTAGTTCTCTCAAAAAATAAACAGGTTAGTCTTTCAAGTAAAGACACTTTGGAGTTTTTAACATTGTTTCTTCAAGACATCATCTGTCTATTAATTTATTGGGTGTTGGATGGATTGTTACTTTTCACTTGAGCTGAACTTTTTTACATTTGACACTGTAATAAATCAGTACAGATAATTGTACTAAAACCCCATCAACACAATATTGTAAAAAAGTGTTATTCAATGGGAAGAACTTCAATTCACTGAAAGGAAGTTTAAGACAATGGAATAAACTGTAACTCAACAAGCAAGTCTCCACTATTCAAAGCAATTCTAACTTACTGAAAGGAAGTATCAATCACATGTAAGACCTCTGAAAACAACTCTAATTGGAGCATGTCTGAGTAAAGGGAAGAAACTCTTAAGAATATAGTTATAAAAATAGCCTTACTTTGGAAGGAAGTCTTGGCCACAAAACGTCTCTCCATCACTGTCTGAAACACTTTACATTATTCAGAATAATTCAGTGGAAGTTTTACTTAATATTACAACTTATTATTATGTCTTAGTTATATAATGTAAGTTATGGCAAAGTGTAAGGAACACCTACAGTATTCCTTCCAGACAATCCCATACTATCTTTGCCTGACTGCTCATTTGGCATTCATGACACTTGCATTTCCATTGGTTTTGTAAGCATTTCCATTGGTTTTATAAGCATTTCCAGTGTTTTGGGATAGATTCCATCTTTTTTATAATCCTTTCCCAGTCTTTGATTTTTAGAAATGAGCAATATAGAGGTTAAATATAAGGGGAACCACATCATTAGTGAATTTGCTGGGTACATGGGAAGTCTAGTGTACAGCTCTGCAAAGTGCTATTGTGATTTATCAATAAAAAGATGTAATAAAAAGTCTAATTTAAGAAATTAAAGCTTGTCATTCTTTAATTTATACTCAGGAGAGTCACTTGTGTCAACAAGTGACATGACTATTACTGCCATGGTCTGCTGTACTCGGGACTTTACCATCTCTATGGTACCTTTACCCATAAAAGTGTAACGTTTTCAAGTTAATGACTTAATTGTCAATGGTTTTTCTTTATGCATTATTTTATGTTATTTTTATAAGTACAAGTACAAGGCAGTCATTGTAACAATTTAGTTCCACCCCCTGCAAACTACTACCCTGGGCAAATTATTTTTAGTGTCAGGAAAATGACATACCCTTACAGTCGCAGTGTTCCGTCACAGTCACAACATTCTGATGTAGCCACGGGTGCATCATTCCAGTCCAGTCGCGGTATTCTGACACAGTAGCGGTTGCATCATTGCACTATTGATGCAGCTCCCGCCAATCCCCCTATTTTAACTTGCCTGCCCTCTGTTTCAGCGCCGATTATAGGAATCCCTTTGTTGATATTAGGTGTGAGTCTGTATCTGATTTTCCCGTGTTTTGACCTCTGCCTGTTCTACATTCCTGACTGATTTCTGCCTGCCCTGACCCTCTGCTTCGTTATTGACCATTCTTGACCTGCCTCCTGCCTCGACCAGTGCCTGTTTACGACCATTCTATTCTGCTCCAGTTTTGGTCCTGGACATCTCTGGACAACAGCCCTAGGGGCCGCAACCTGGGTATAGCACTGCAGCTAAGCCCTAACCTCCTTGCGGGGCTCTAGGGTCTGTTTATACCAACTCCACAGTGGTCCTACTGCCTGGCTGTTTCCTCCTTCTCCTCTGATCAACATCCTCCCAGATCCTGATATTTACAGAGCCTGTGTGAAAACCGGCACTGTGTGTACTGACTTGACAGTTAGAATGACAGGAGGAAAAAAGAATAAATGCTCTTGTAAACCTTTTGCCATTGTGGAAATATAGCATAGTAGTTAATGTACTGTATATGTTTTGCATGTAGAAGGTTGTTGGTTTAAATCCTGATTTTTATTTATTTTTTATCACTAAATACAGTGGTACCTCTATTTTGTGAATAAAGTGAAGTGATTTTGTTAAGAAATTAAAGATATAATAAGCTAATAATATTAATTTAAAAAATAAAAAGGGATTTGAACCAACAATCTTCCATGTAGAAAAACATTGTATTTAATCAGTATGCTATACTTCCACAAGAAGGAATAAGCATTTACAAAATCAATTATTTTTACTTTTACAATATTCACCTAAAGTTGCAAGTTTGCCTTTATTGGATCATGTGACAATCCCCAACCAATCAAACAATACATCTGATAACATGTTAGGGTTCATTAGCATATTTATGAAGATGCAATGGGGCGGCCATGAGATGCAGCTCAAAGGTTCTGATTTGCTGTTTCATAATATATCAGTTTAGGCTGGCAGACCCTGTATATTCAGCATAGCAGTTATGGTTAGGGGACCTTAGTTCTTCTTTAAAGAGGTAATTGTAACAACAGCAGCATGTTTGGTCTCCCTAAGCTGTAGCCATTTCGACTGTAGATTAACTGTCAAAAATACAGATGCACCCAACACGCGCATGCATGCTGTTGAAAACATCTTAAAATGCACCTGTCACCTCAAAACTAATACTAATTTTGGTTGTACTAATTAAATAAACGTTTTTGTAAATATATATGTATTAAAATATATATGTACCTTTACATAGCATTTCTCTCTGTCATCTTCCCTGTCATCCTGCCTTTTCTTTCCCGAGTGTTGGGTGGGCGGGACTAAATACTGATTGACATTATAGCTCCTTCATTCAGATCCTTTAAATCACAATTTAGCAGGGATCTGACTGAAGAAGCTATAATGTCAGTCATCATTACTAGACCCAGGAAAGAAAAGTCAGGCTGACAGGGAAGATGACAGAGGAAAACACTGTATAAAAGGTACATTTTTTAAATACATATATAATTAAAAATGTTTATTAAAACATAAATTAGTATTAGTGTTTTGAGAAGACAGTTGACACTTTAAGAATATCTATATTGTGTTATGTTTTAAAAAGTGCACAACGGTTCAAAGCACTTCTCCCCTTATCTCAAATGCAAAAATAATATAAGTAGTGTTCCCACTCTATTTACACAAAAAATGTCAATTAGACAGGCAAATTGCAAATGCCAAAGTGCTCGTTTTCACAGGCTTCAAGAGAGATGCCATAGAAGTATACAAAATAAATGTGAAAGTGTATAAGATGTGGAATAGATTGTTTGTATACAAAATTAAAAATTCAGTGTGAACTGTAAAGTATGAACGTAAGGAAATAATTATAAACTATAAAATCCAAAATCACCATGTATAGAAATAAACTATTATACATTATCATACCCTCATTCTTTTTTTTTTCTTTTATATAAATCTGTGGTATAATGAAAGTAATTTACTGTGCCTTTAGTTTGGAGAATATTTTTTCATTTTATTTTAAAGAGCTAGTTTTTCAAATTGCAGCAGAAATTCTATTCAGCGTGATGCTCAGCACTCCCAGGTCAATGCAACAGCCTGGGAATCCAGGAGGCATTAGACTGGAAAACTTACAACAAAAATTAATTTGAAAAATGTTTGTTTTGGGATAAATACTGATATCAAAATTGTTTTAGACTTTACTTCCCAATTTAACCTTAACCTGCTTTCTGAGTACACACTCTCCAATCTCTTGTGGTTACAGGTCTCACTGATCACTTCAAAGCATAATCTGATAATCATCAGACATCATTGCCTTCATGACTTCTCACATTCTACAAACACACATGACAAAATACTTGGCTTATTTGACACAACCACAATTAAAGGTGTCTACATTTCTTTCAACTGATCATCTTAGTTACATGTAACCTGTCTTCCAGTTCCCAATCCGACTCATCTGCCTTTCATCTTAGGCTGTTTCTTGAGGCTAATATATGTTATAATAGAATATATATCTTCACACTCCCTCAGTTACATTTTTAAAACTGTAAATAAGAACATCTACCAATTTTAATCTGTCTATTTTCACCGATCTTCTCAGGTGACCAATTCAATACAATTTAAAAAATAAATACCAGGATTAAAACGGCTTTATTTTACACCCATGACAGACATAGCGACGTTTCAGGTAAATAACTCTTTTGAAGTCTTTTGGCTTGGCAAAGGGTATTTACCTGAAACGTTACTTGAAACATTGCCTTTTTGTGTCTTGGGTGTGCTGTTTATTTATCATATGTCTGTGATCTAATTGTACTAAGTGGGGACATTAGAAATTGCACCCAGATTTAGTGTGAAAATGTTCTTGTTTTTGGAAGATGTTCACCTCTCCTCCTCAGGGATCTACCCTTTGCCCAATCCTTATAGCACAGAGATATCAGCTGATCTAATTCCTGTCTGGTGCAACTACCACCTACAATGACAGGAGCTACACCTGGATTTCACTAAGAGCTTCTAATATGATACCTGCAAACTGTTAGACCTCCCCAACCTTGGTCTTTTAATCCTTTTGCCAAGCAGGGATCTAAAGGGCTTGTCAGCTCCTTGCTGTGGAACTAATACTGTATAACTTCCATGAATCAGTAAACAGGTATCAGTGATAGGTTTAGATCATTATCTTTCCCTCAGTTATTACACACAGATTCTATTAGAACACCAACATTTTCTATGGAAGAATAAATTAATAACTTACATTTGTTTTATTAAAAAGACAACTCTGTTTTTTTAAACATTTATTGGTTCTGGTCTTTCTATTATACAAGGTGATGCCCTAATATTTAAC
The DNA here is from genome assembly GCA_019650415.1 of Pipa parva. Taxonomy (NCBI): domain Eukaryota; kingdom Metazoa; phylum Chordata; class Amphibia; order Anura; family Pipidae; genus Pipa; species Pipa parva. The sequence continues at coordinate 10,586 of WMED01008391.1, read as the reverse complement.
AAAGTGGAATCCATGAGTTGCCTGCAATGACAGAGATGGACATTCAAACCAGATAATCTAATTGGGCACTAAACCTTAGACAACATGACTGTATCTTTGTAAAGCTCTCAATGAGAATTTAAACAAATGTACAATACAGTTTCTTTTTTAATTTTAACAAAAAACTTCATTCAATTTCACATGGAGAGTGAAATAATCATCCCCAAGTCCAGATTCACACTGGCGTGTAGTGCGCATCTTTTTATTAAAAAAAAAAGGATGCGTCGCAAAAAAAGAAACAAACACTGAATTTTCATGACGTATTTTACAAAAAATAATAGCACTTACTCATTGCTTTTCCCTCATGTGTGACCGCTGTCGTTCAATTCCCATTGCTACTAATGCGGTCGCATTTTTTCATGTTGCATTCTATACGCTTGAAAAAAACGCAACATGAAGTGTCCCAGCACATATTCCTCATCGATGAAAGTGGTGACATTGTATGTGCTATGGTCATTACTTTCAATGTTTTTTCACTATGCACTATTCTGAAAAAGAACGATGCGCACAATACGCCAGTGTGAACTTGGCCTAAAGGGGGTTCTATGGTTAAACTACATTCTTATACTAAAAAACAGAAAAGTTTCACTTGATTTTAGTAACCCAGACTGGGTTTGGGTGTGCTTTAGTTAATACTCATCTAGTAGACACCTTAGAGCGGTGTTTTTCAACCTTTTTTCTTCAGGGGAACCCTTTTGTGTCATCAGATTTCTAGCGGAACCATTAAAGAAATTCCTACTGCGTGCAGGTAGGCAGGTTAGCCGGGATACGGTGCCGATTGCTGACATCGTTATTGTGTGACAGTGATTGGGACTGTATCCTGGCTTTACAGCTCCCAAATTCCTGTTCAGCAGAAATGAAGGAAAACTGAAATTTGTAGCAAGATATACATAAAAGTTCCATACATAAATATACAGGGAGTTTGAGGCAATTCCACTGAATAATTAATGCCTGGTTTTGCAGTTGTATTTTGGATTAAAGAAATATGGCCTTTTTAGTAAAAATCTATACCATATGACTGTTCCTATTGAGATCATTTTAGGAAATAGATTCATTGAAAAGTTATGGCAGATGAAAGATGGTTTTGACAGTTTTCTCACTTTCAGTACCAATTATCAACTCTTTAGTCACTTTCAATCCAGTAGCGTAAGTAGGTTTTTTTATGACCTCCTAAAAATTGCCCCCCAACATGAAAGAGACAAGTCAGCGTAACTTGGCTCAGGATGACAATCAGCAAGCAAATATAGGCTAGCGTGCACCCTTGCAGCAGGTCTAGCACTATAGCCCCCATTGCTCCTCTAGCTGATCACTTCCTGTGACCAGTGCTGCTCACCAGAAGTGACAATTGGCAGAAGGTTCCACAGAGGAGACAGTGCTGCAGCAGAGGTGAGCCGGGGCTGGAAAGGTAGGGGGGCACAAAGCAGAACATCACCCCTCCCCCTTTTTAATAGATAAGAAATGAGGATAGGAGAAACATTCACTGGCCTAGGGTGCCATAAAGCCTTTTCCTGGACCTGTCAGACACCATCTTTCCCACCGCGGGAATCAAAGAACCCCACCCATCCTGAAGCATGTTAGATAATCCCAAAAGGTACAAATGAGTGAGCCCATTTCCAATTAGTAGGGCAAACATACATTACTCTCTACTCTTAAGAAGAACCTTGCAACATATAATTTGTTTTTTCAAAAAAGTTAGTACAACCCATTTAGTAATCATCAGTATTTTTTCTACTGAAAATCACACACATTTTTCAGTTTTGCATGGTGCAATTCATGCAGTCCAGTGTCCTTACCTACAAACCCATTCCTAGTCCAAAACTTCCTTCAACAAAACCAAAAAAGTTATTGAAATTCTTGTGGATGCATATACATTATGGAAGCTCTTGACAGTAGTATTTGGATTATTTAGTGTTTCTGCTGGTGACCTTGCATGAGGTCACTACTGAAGCCATAAACAGTGCATTTCTAGCTGGAGTTTGGGTGTATACATGTATGGTATTAATACACAGTTATAATCAAAGGGCACCTTATAATGATTTTAAGTATTTTTTGTCTCATTCTACTGGCGCCTGGTTTAGTCTCTGACTCCATCATTTAGGAGCTAACATTAGGAGCAATCCCCAAAGTGAATGAACGGAGACACTTTCTTAACTGGGTTTAGTCTCATGCCATTGTGCTATGAAGCTTTTAACCTTGCAGGCACCAGAGAAATAGTTTAGTGTATTATTCTGCTGTCTGTCTATAATTTACTGAGTACCACAGGAGTTAATTCAATGGATCTACCAATGAACAAACATTCAGAATCATGGAAGGATGTCATTCATCATCTGTCCTTCCAGGCTGTGCATGTGACCCAGCATACACAAACTATTAATCTTCATCGCTTGGCGTGACATGTTCTCTTGTGGCTTATTTACTTCTCTGGAGTGGCTTTACATTCTGTCTGAGCAAATAGCAGGAAAAGAAGACTCTTGCAAACATGGGTTCCTTTACATTTGTACATGCTGAGGTTTTAGCATACATGCTTGGCTGTTTGCTTTGGAGCCGGCACAATACTAGGCAAACATTTTATTACATAAGTCTTTCCTGTATGTTGGTGCTGGAGCCATGTTTTAAGCTCTGGCTTTGGTTGCAAACTCCCACCACTTATCAAACACAGGCAAAAAATAGTTCAAAGTATAAAGATAATGAGGGCATCACTGCATGATAAGCTTTCCAGTCATGTAGCTGCATGTTTCAGTCATTTATTTTACATTTCAGGTACTGTAAATGTGCGGTGCAGTTGTGTACGTGGTAGCCTCATTTCTAATGAAAATATGCCTGTATCTCGCAGACAGAAATGCCCTTTGATTATACAAGCATGGTTTATGTTCCAGCGATAACGCTTTTTCCAGATATTCACTATTAATAAAATTTTATTTCAAAATATATTTGTTCGCCTTCTCAAGAAGTGTAGAGATAAACTCACCAGGCTGCTCAGATAAAAACACTACTTTGATTATTGAACCACTGCCTGCAGCAGGATTATGGGAGTTTTATTTGTGCTAAAAAGGATTCTGGGACCAGGGTTATGATTATTGTATTGATTTGGGGTGTTTAAGTTGATGCCTATTAGTGCAATTAAAGTTGAATCGGTGGCATGTATTGCATAGTGAAATGCATCTCAGCTGTGTAAACACAAGTGAGGAAAAACTAAATACTCTGATGTGTGTTACTTTCTTTTTGCAGTACAAATTGGAATTGTTAATCACTGGAAATAAGGGGATAAGTCGTTATATAGTTTCTTATGTTAGACAAAGTCTTTATATTTGGGCCAGGATTTCAATTAAATCAAAGGGGAAATGTAGGCATCATGTTTTAAAAAGGTTAAAATGAACAGTTGTGCTTTTCTTCCCTGAAACAATGTTAACAGTTTGATGAATGAAGAAAAGTTGCCAGTGCAATGTGCCAGGGACACTGGGGAAGGGAGATGAGAGAAACAGAATGAACTCGGAGTTTGGAATTGTAAAAACTCTGGCAGTTCAAGCAGTTCACAAACCAATTATAAAAATGTTTTGGCAAAAAAAAAAAAACTTTTATAAATTACTGTTTCATGCAAAACCATTTTTAAAATTACTGTCCCAAAATTGTTACAAAATAATTTCAAAATGGATACTTGGTAATATTGGTTGCGTAACATCCAAAGGTAAGAATATGAAGATGCATGCACAAGTTTAGTGATATATAACCATATTTTACTACACCGCCGTGTGGATATCAAGAAAACAAAAACTATGCTTTGGGGGAGCAGCAACTTCCATTTGAAAGTTAATTTTACCTTTGGAAGAAATGTCCTACTGGCATAAAATGGGTAAAGCAGCCTAGTATTTGTAAAACAGAATTTATTCCAATGAACTCTAAAGTGAGGTCATCTTGACAGAGGTGGACGCTGAGCCAGCAGGATGACCGAGATGCTGACTGAGAAACTCAAAACCCAAATTCCAGGAAAAGGCATCCACAGTGGAAAAGACCCCAAGTAGTAGCTAGGTTATATTAGTTCCTAGGGCACAGCAGATATAAACCAGCACAGTCAGGGAAGTGGAAGCTGGGCCATATCTTTACCCCAATTAGAGAAACTAGCAGTCACTGTCAGGTTTTCTTTAAAGTCCTTTGTGAAGTGTGTCACTCTCTAGTGAGGAGGAATTAAACACAATAAAAGATAGTGGTGACAGGTTGCAAAAGGGTTCAAACTTGCTCATATCTGAGTATTCAGCAAACTCTGTGATGTAATGAATATGTGACCAATTTAGATGCTTTACGAAGGTTATGAACTCATGGTGCAATTTGCACTACTTTATGTGTTTATGCACAAGTAACTCATCTATTCATCAATTGCTGGATTTTGTCAAAGTAGCATATTTGGCAAAGAGTACTCTGTCCAATTCAAAAACGACATATAAGAAAAAACTTTTTGTGTTTACTAACCGCTCATCTCCTGCTTGAATGTAGCTGTGGGTGCTCAGAGCAATAGCGGACCTCCCGGTAAATCAATATGAAAAACGATCTGGCACTCCAAAAGTAGAATTCCAATACTTTATTACATCCACATTAAAAGGGTTTAAAAGCAAATAACCAAGCCTACGCGTTTCGTGACTTCTCACTTACTCATGGCTCTGTCCAATTCAGCCAATTTTACTGCACCAGATCAAAGTGGTGAATTAGGGGATTGATGACAGGGACTCTACAGTAAAACCGACTATGCCGCAATGTGAAATAAAATGGTTCTCATCTTCGCTCTGGGAATTCGCTGCTTGAATACGGAGTAGAGAATTCATGACTATCAGGGCATTGTGACTCGAAGTGATGAGAATTCACTTTGACGGCTGAATTCTCACTTTCATGGATAAACCCTTGAATGTACAATAATGCCAAAAAATGATAATGTTCCAAATATTTTTGACTGTAGTATTCATTTTTTTTCTTTCAGTATGAACGATAACACTTTTTCAAATAGCGAAATTACATTTTATCTAATTTTGCCTTTAAAATTGTCCCATCCACAGCCCATAGTTTTGCTGATGCTAAAGGTACTGCAAGATTAGACTTTTTTGAGCTTGTCATAAAGCTCCTGTCCTGCTTTATAAAAATAGCTGTTCAGTGTGTTTGCCAGTAGACTAATGGCATGGATCAATACACCACTGGAGGGCTATAATGCACCCGAGTGCTGCTTGGTACAATAAGGTGTACTGGACCAGAGATGTGGATCCTCTTGCCACAAGGGGATTGCTACTGGTTAATGTCAAGGAACAAAATCTAAGGAGACCCTTGGTCTTCACTCTTAACTCCCACAAGGCTGTAGGAAATGTCAGACTGGCTTATATGGGGCCCGCCAATGTAATGTGACATGATGTCATGTGCAAGGCTGGTGAGGAAGGGAAATGCCTGACCTGCCAGAAAGGCTGGTTTGGGACCTGGAGCCCACCAGAAATTTTCCCAGAGAACTGGGAGTCTGACACTGGATGTATGTATGTTTTTTTCCCCCTCTGATGGCAGCTGGAGGGGACATGATGGGGACACTGGAGGGGGATTTCACCAAAAAGATTTTTAGCAATGTAAGGCACTTTAAGGTGATCCAGGGCACAGGGACTTGAGGGGTTTCCAATGGATACAAAGAATTGTATATTACTGCAAAGAACAATCAAAAGCTTTAACAATCTGTGCATTATGTGATAGATTTCTGACAGTGTGAACTGAACTATCTCTCAATTTTGCAAGGTAGCAACAATCCCTCTTTATGATTTAACTGTAAAGCCTTCCTCCCAGACTCGCTAGAGCTACAATTTTTCAGAATACAATGGGAAGATGACCCATCACCACAACAGTCAAAAAAGCTCGCTGTTCAGACCCCAGAAACCTAGAAGAGGACCAGTGACTTAGGCAAAAGGCATGCTGGTTTATAATCATGTGGAAAGAGCAATATTTGGGTGAACAAGGCACTCTGCAAAGCAGCTAATGGAAGACAGAGGAGTTGTGAAGGGATCCTCATGTTGAAGTGGCACTATGGTGAGGATGGTCCCATGTGAAAAAAATCTGTGAATGTGGAGTACTTTGAGTTTTGATCTTTGATGGTGCTTTTATGTTTCAGCCCATTGCTGCCAATGTTGAAATCTGGTCTAGGGAGGAGTACTGGGTGATAATACTATCTAATTACTATTAAATACTAATAATTTTTCATTATCCAGTATCCACCAGTATCAGTCATTGGCTTCCAGGCCCCCTGGGGGCTGGGGCCAGATTTCAACTGCAACCCCTGCAAATCCAATAGTTATGCCCCTAGACATAAATGATAAAAAAAAACTTATAGGTAATTTTCAAAAACCCAAACGTTGCCAGTATTATTTTAAAACAGCCATGGGGAAAGGAACAAACAGAACAAAAATAACAAAACCCAACAGGTATTCTTGCAAAAAAGAGCAATTCCAGTAAGAAACTTTTATCATACCTTCCAATGATCTATTAGGAATATCAAGCCAGCTTGTTGAGGTCAGTCTCCTGCAAGTTTCTGATTGGTTCGTGCTGTTCTCAAACCTTTAATCAAATGTGTAAGATTTTAAACTGAGCTGCTGCATGTAGGAGGACAAGAAATGGATCTTCTGTAAGAAACTGGCTGTAACTTAAAAGGTATGGTATTAGTAAATAACCTATAATATAACAGTGACAAAAAGAACGACAAATCACTTTTCCCTTTAAGTTGTGTTACTTTGTTCTGAATTCAACAGGATGTGTACTTTTAGAAAATATATGCTTTAGGGATTTGACTTGATTATACAGAGTATTTTAGCACTGGAAATGAAGGTTTATTTATTTTTCAGCATCCTGAAAATCCTCTCTGGTGCCCTTGTCAGATTTGGGTCTCTACAGGCCATAGATTTGTGTAATCCTATACATAACTGGTATCAATGCATTTAGGTGATGAAGGACTTTTGAAAACAATAGTGTTTTTTCCATGTACACAATATCATTTATTAAGGTTATATTGGCTGGAAATATAAACTTTTTTTTTAATCCATTTTAAATTATTGTCCTCAGATCCTTAGATTAGATCATTAGATGCCTGAAAACAGCCTAAATCAGGTATCTCCAGAAATCTATAAAAAAAGTAATATGTATATTTTACCAATATAATAAATCAGAGGGATTATTGTTTAAACTGAAAGAAAATAACATATTTAAATACTTGTCTGAATTCTAAAACAGAAGGGCTAAAAATACATTTGCTCAGCTGTGCACTCAGGGCCGGGCCAAGGTTTTTTGGTGCCATCCCCCCCTGCACAATCCTACTCTGGCTCTCAGCCTGCTGCACTGCTTAGTGTGGTAGTAGCGCTTCTATGCAGTGGCAGACCGATGATCTGATTCTTATCCTCTGTGTGCTGCTCCGTCTAGGAGCTCAGGGGATTAGAATCAGATATGCTATCTCTGCATAGAAGTACTAGCGGAGTGCAGGCGTCTTACTCCTCAGTGATCCAAGTAGGATGTTATTCTCAAGCACTCTCAAAACACAGTTCTCCGGCACTCCATGAAATAGTAAAAAAGTGTTTGATACCACATAGGTAGTTAAAATTGACACTGATTAAAATACAAAGAATAAGCCTACGCGTTTCGTGCGTTGGCACTTAGTCATGGCTTAAAAAGCGTTTAACAACATCGGGTTTATAAAACAATGCTAATTACTTCCGGCTTGTGTCTGACTGGTCCATATAATGCATGTGATCAACCCTGCTTCATTCATTCTATATCAAACTTTCAGCCCCGTAGAGTCAGAAACAGTGTTGCAGTAATTTATAGAAATCATTCTACAAAGGACCGCAGTATATACTAAGCATTAATGAGGCCTGGTAAAGTATTTGGACATACATGTGCTCACAGCTCATATACATAGTATGGGGCTATAACCCCTTAAAGGCGGTAGATTTAAAGGTTCAATGTAGCACCGCCGTTTTAAACAATACCATTAAGGGTGTGTCTACTTGTAGCTATATACACTCTTAACTCATCAATTTAAAGAAGTATATGTAACAGCCTGTTAATTAATCAGTAAAGATTAGTTCAAACAATACGTAATAATACTAATATTATTGCATTAAAAAAAGCACATGGTAAACATTTGTAGCTTATGCTGATTATCTGTTCAATCTCAGCCAATTCTCGGTCACTTTATGGATCATCGTTCTCCATGCCTTTCTGTCTTTCACCGCTTCCTTCAATTCTGCAATTGACATATTAATTGTTGTCGTGATTGTGGTGAGCCATCTTGTTCTTTGGCGGTCTCTTCTACTTTTTACACTGACTTTTCCAAGCATCACTGATGTTTCCAAGGAATTAGTGCGCATCACATGATGAAAATATGAGAGTTGATGTTTGGTAACTTTGCCCTCTAATTGTAACGATCCGGTACCAAGACGTAATGGGAGTAGGAGGTGCTGGCGTATATCACACAGTACTTGGCGCTAGCTGATTTGGGGTGCGGAGTCTAAGATACTCCCCGGTCTTC
>WMED01008390.1:736-16956 GCA_019650415.1 Pipa parva | reverse complement strand
ACTTGATAAAGGGCAGGATGCCTGAAACATGTAGTGTTTTCACTTTTACCCAATAAAGGGTTGCTGCACAGCTGCGCGTGTATGGTTTCTTCCTTTTCATAATTGTGAGTATATATTTGGGAGACTGCACAGTTCTCCAACAAAAGAACCTCCGCTTTTATTGTTCATCTCAGACCCAGGGAGAACCTGTACAATATAGCATTGGGATAGCCCACTCTAGCACACTTTTGAAGGTCTGAGACACTATTTATTTTTCCAGAAGGCACAAAATCTACACCAAAGACTACACTGGTTTGTTGGATTAAACATCTCCTTAAAATATCTTGTCGTTTTGAAAAGTTGTTGTTTATCCCACGGCCATTACTGCTCACTCTACCAGGACTGTCAGGTCTTCATGGGCAATGAGAAATGAGGCTTCTCTTGACCAGTTGTGTAGAGCTGCTACATGGATATCTCTGTCTTCTTCTTACATTTATAAAATGTTACCATGTAGACTTGTTTGCATCCCGGCAAGACAGTTTTGGGAGAAAAGTTTTGCATACAGTGGTGGAACCTATTTTATATTAAAATATTTAGATTCTAGTAGGCTTTACATAGTCATTCTCTCTTGCTCCTTGCTGTTTATTGGTCTGCCTTGGACCTTTGTCCCTCAAGAGACTTAAGAGAAAAGGAGATTTTGTACATACTGGTAAATCTGTTTCTCTACTTTAATCTTTGTTGGGGGCAGGTGGGTAGGTTGACTCGCTGTTTTTCCTAATATAAGAGGGATGTGTTACTTGATTGTTTGTTTGTTTTTTTTTATATTTTTTTAAATTGTATTTCCAATCTTTGCTACATTTACTGGATATTTTCTTCCTGTGTCGGGGTAAAACCACCAAGAGAAGTTACTTTCTTCTAGTGTCCTACCTACAGTGGGAGGGAGCTTTACCCTATGGTCCTGTGTCACCCCCAAAGAGACAAAATAATAAAACCTTTAAAAATAAAATAAAAAACTATGTCCCAAGAGTCCCCTCTGTCTCCAGAATAGATAATCTTTGGCAGATACATGGAACACAAGGAGGTAAATCCATTGGTGGTTAGGGTCACCACAACCTAAAATACCATCAGTGGTCAGTAGTGGCCATATTTGTAGAATCCATTTTTATCTGCATAAGAATAAACGGCACACAGAGGCATAAAACCAGCCCACTTCCCCATTCTTGTGCATTCTTTTTTGTAACACACCACTTACTTACTATAAATCTAATTAGTTTCTGTACCTGGATGATCTTTGTGTATAATGTCTGGTATTTCATGGCTTGTAATTTCTTTTAAAATTTATCTATTCTAAGAGCTGCACCGCCTCTGCGGACCTGTTTAAAACTGAAAGTTCAGCAGATGTGGATGCAAGTCTGCCTAATAATGCTAGTAAGTTCAGCATATTTAATGTGTTCTCCAGCTCAGCACTTCTGTGGTAAATGTTTTAGTTTATTATTTTTTTCCCTTACCAGATATTATGGAAACTTCCCTGCAGGTAGCTCTACTAAATTAATTGTTACCTCAGGCACATGATGTGCAAAATGGCTTGTGCTCATTACCATCTACTTATCTGTATGCCAATCACAGCCTTTTTAAAATATGGCTGCCATTGTTTTACTGATAAATACTTATAGCTGGAAGTCATTTCCAGTGGTATATAGGTAAGTGAATGGAAACAAAACTGTGTGACATTATCTTTAATAATTTATACAGTATTAGTGGTTTGCAGAAATTTTAAATTGGGGGGAAATATGTGTAAGTGGGTTAGTAACTGTCTCAGTGGTAGGAAAGAGTTATGTAGTTATTAATGGTACATTCTCACATTAGGTTACTGTTAATGACCTTGCTGAAGGATTGTATAGTGAAATATCAAAATTTGAATATACTGATCTCCCTTGTATTAATGACTTTACACAGTTTAGTATTTTATTAAGGATGGATCTAAATAAATTGCAGGCTTAGGCAGAAAAGTGGCAAATGAGGTTTAACACTTATAAATGTAATGTTATGCATATGGGAAGGAAAAATGATAGTCAAGATTATTTTCCAAATGGGAAAACACTGGGCAAAACCAACATGGAAAAGGATTTTGGAATTTTAGTTGACAAAAGACTTTAATAGTAGCAACCAGTGGCAAGCAGCAGCTGCCAAAGCAAATAGGATCATGGGGTGCATCAAGAGAGGCATTGATGCACATGACAGGAACCTAATTATACCGCTTTACAGACCACACATGGAATATTGTGTGCAGTTTTGGGCATTAATGTACACAAAAGATGTTATTGAGCTTGAGCAAGTTAAAAGGAGAGCTACTAAAGTAATAAAAGGAATGGGCAAACCAGGCAATATTATCAAAATTAAGAAGTGACATAATAACCATATATAAATATATCAGGGTTCAATACAGAGATCTCTCCCACAATCTACTTATACCAAGAACTGTAAGTATAACAAGATGGAATCCTCTGCATATAGAGGAAAGGAGTTATTCACTAAGGTGCAAATTCGACTGTCGAATTCGCAAACAGCGGATTCCCATAGCAAATCCATGACAATTTACCCATTGTAAAGTCGCAACAATTTTTTAATGTTCAGATTGCAACAATTTCCCCATAAAAAAAAAATCACAACTGTGACAATATTCTCATTATAAAGACACGACTGCAACAATAGCAGCCTATTGCGACTGTCTTTATCTGGCGAATTCGCACCTATGCGCAACAATTCGGACTTTAGTGAAAAACCCCCAAAGTTTCTCCACCAGAATAGAAGGGGTTTCTTTACTGTAAGAGCAGTGAGGTTATGGAACTCTCTGCCTGAAGAAGTTGTTATTGTTAATTACATTAAGGTGTTCAAAACTGGTTTAGATGCTTTCCTTCAGTGTAAGAACATTATAAGTTATGGGTACTAGATAACTGAAGGTGGGATCTTGATCCAGGGAATTATTCTGATCCTTCAGTGTAAGAACATTATAAGTTATGGGTACTAGTTAACTGAAGGTGGGATCTTGATCTAGGGAATTACTCTGATTGCCATATTTGAAGTCAGGAAGAAACTTTTCCCCTAATATAAGAATAATTGACTCTTGCCTCATGGTTTTTTTCCTTCCTCTGGATCCATATTATAGGAAAATAGGTTGAACTGAATGTACTTGTGTCTTTTACAGCCTTATAAACTGTTATTTCCAATTATAAATCGTGTGAATTCTAGTTTCCCTGTACCAGAGAATTCTAATAGTGGACTGGTTGCTATGGGTCATTACCTCTTTTAAGACCGCTCCTGTTGTTTATTCTGCAAAACAAAATAATTATAGTTCAGGTGATATCTAAAAGTGAATGTGTAGCAGTAATCTACTAGAAACTGTAGAATAGATATGATATCATAAGTAACCTACGGCTGCTTTTAACTTTAGTCATGTACAAACGTAATATTGGATTAGAAACACCTACTTCTCTCTGAATATGTCCTAAACTTAATTTGGGAAAACTTTAAATGTTACCTTCTCAAACGGTGATCTCCGTATCAGGACAGTAGCATATTTTCTATTAAGATGATGGGAAAATGACAGACATTACTGTGCTGCTGTGCATATATAGCCATAAAATACGCATTGTTGGGGAGACCTGAGGACGGGTTTAAGAAGCGCAGATCTAAATTTTATGTGTAGTGATGTTTTCAAATGTTATTTCAAATAGAAGAACCTTTAGTGGAGCTGTAGTTTTACTTAATGATTATAATTAGCAATAGCAGTTTCATGACCCAGCGCCATTTGTGTTATGTGAGTAAAGTTGGTACTGCAGTAGATAATTTTTCCTATTGTTTTGTTTTATCAGTAATTACAATGGTCACAACTTTCCAACAGTGGAAAAAGAATCAAGCAAACAATACAGATTCAGTGTCTGATATACTTTGTTCTCAGACTAGTGAACAATCTTCAGTAACTGTAAGTGTATATATGTGCATTATTGCTTTTCTCATTTCTTGTTACAGTTACAAATTACAAAGCGTGTGAATTCTAGTTTCCCTGTACCAGAGAATTCTAATAGTGGACTGGTTGCTATGGGTCATTATCTCTTTTAAGACCGCTCCTGTTTAATCTGCAAAACAAAATAATTACAGTTCAGGTGATATCTAAAAGTGAATGTGTAGCAGTAATCTACTAGAAACTGTAGAATAGATATGATATCATAAGTAACCTATGGCTGCTTTCAACTTTAGTCATATAATATTGGATTAGAAACACCCCACCCTTTGCTCTTGCCAAGGTCTCACCAAGAATATTTTAATTTAAAGGTGTAGCTTGTTCAGAAAGACTACAATGCTCATGATGCCATCTCACCCACAAGTGTATTACCATTTTTCAGAAATTGCATAGGTTTGATCCTACATTTCCTATGTTGGGAATGTAGAGTATTTAGTCACAAGTTACCACCTCCCTTTGTCATTGTATCACATTAAATCCTTTGCAGCCCTCTAATAATGTTTCAGGACATGCGTGACTACAAACCCCATGATCCTCTGTGAAGTACTGGAAGGGTACAGTGGCAGTTGAAGAATGGTGGCACAATTAGGGGATGTGATTTTGGTAAAGATAAAGCATTGATATGTTTCAATGTGTTTTGTTTTTTTTCATTAAACAGAACAGTGGGGTGATGGTCACTTTAATTTATAAATGGATAGTTCTGATGTCTGAACTAGCTGTTTATAAGCAATCAATAAGAGATGTGCAAAAAGTAAAAGTACCTAAAAAGACTCTCAGGAGCTCTGTCCAGACACTCAGTAATACAAAGTAAATGAGATCCACTAGAGATGCAAAAAGTGGTAGTGTGACTACTGTTTTTTGAGCACACTACATTTGCCGAAAGTGGGCTTTCTTTTGGGGTGTTTTTTTTTTTTTTTTTTTTTTGTATCAAAAAATATATATGTATATGCTTGTTAAGTACTGCAATTCATATTTGATAAAGGGTATTGCACCTGAAACATGTGTGCTCAATAAATGGGTACTTGCGCTTCCACTTTTTGCATCACCAGTGGATCTCATTCTTCATTTACTTCACATATGCGGTTTATAAGGTTCTGATTTTAGGAAGCCAATGCATTTTCTGTCTCTACTGTGTCATTAAAAATAATCTTCAGTCTACAACTTGACAGGAAGGGCTAATTGTTAAATTGATTTAAACATATAGTTATGGCATAACAATTCAAAGAAGAATAACTGCTTGAAATGAATTCAGATTCCCATTTTCAGCAGCATTTATTTACTCCACTGTCACATTCATAATTAATCATGTTTAAATACTAATTGCCTATTAGAGAACCCCTTACAGTTATGTTTGCACAGCTATTTGTAACTGCAACCTACATTTTCAGTTTGCTTAGTGGCCTAGCAGCTGCAATACTCAGTTTAACTCCCTTAGCACTTTCTAACCTGGCAAGCTCCCACTTTAAGTAGCTGGTTATTGCTTATTGGTGCAGGGAATACTTTTTTATCTCTAGCATAGCAAAGCAATAAATGGTGCCAGGTACTCTTTCTAATAAATATAAAAGAACATATTATTGAACACACAGCTCTACATACCACATTTAAAGATATTCTACTAACTATGTGTTCTCCGCTAACTCCGGTTGGGACATAGAGCTATTGGACTCCCTATATCTTCAGTCCGGCACACCCTGCTGTGCATATAGAGTAACCTCAGGTGCTCTGGTAAAACAGAGTTATATAGCATTATTGTTCTCAGAAGTGCCGTGTTCACTCTATGTTAAATACTACTACTTGTATAATAGAGAAGCTCATGAAGCAGTAGTCACTGCAAACCTTTTATTGGGGTCAGAACACACACACTATTTGTTTCTGCCGGTTCCCTTATTCAAGTGTACAAGACAAGTGAAAAAACTATATAAAATTGTATTGTGGAAACCACTTCCCCATTGCCTATGAAAATGTACACAATCTCATATTGTTAAGGAAGTTGATATTGTATTCCGATATGTTAGTAAAGTTTTACAAAATTGACAGTAAAAATCTAAGGATTTGCAACCCTGCTTTACAGCTGTAAAGAAATTTCTCTCTTATTTAGAATTCTTAGTTCATTTACACAAACCTCGCTAAACTTATTTGCCAATCTACTTTTTTTAAGAAAATAAGTTTGGGAACCCAGTCAACCCAAAGGAGCGCGAGTAGACCTGATTCACAAGAAATATTACCAGGTAAATGTTCCTCTTACTTATGAATTATTCTATCTTAAGCACTGTTTTAATAAAAAGTATGTTAGATTCTCAGAAATAGAGAATCATACCAATAAATTACAGTATTTCAGTTAATAGAGCAGCCCTCCCCACCAAACAAACCTGCATTCAGGCTTATTTTTTATTTGTTTTGTTTCCTTTTTTTCCCCATTGTTCTTGCTGCTGTTTCCATTTTGGTGATTATGCTTCCTATACATATGCTTAAGTTTGGAACTTTGATTTAGGTGCAACACCAATTCCATTTGGTTTGTCCTGCAATGTCATTATGTATATACTCCTACATATTTATTGCAAATTTCTTCTGTGGTGTTCTCCTTGGTGACTACTTTATATTTTGTGACTAGAATCCATTTCATGTGAAGCTGATAATCCAATCAGTGAAGGGCAAATGTCTGTGCCACAGCCTCAAGATGAACTAGAGTAAGCAGTACAAGGAAGTTCATTTTCGTACCTTATAGAACTGTTGGAAATGTTTACGTGCTGAAGGACTTGTGTGTTCTACAGAATTGTTTATGTAAATATCTTCTATTCTTCATAGGTGTTGATAACCTTATCAAAACTTCCCTGGCAACATCAGTAGATTTATTTTTATTTTCTAATCCATTTCTTTGTTTGTTTGGTCCTACAATAAGGATTTAAAGGCATATTAGCATCTTTAAGGGGATTTAAAACAATATTTTTTATTCTATTTATTCCTGTAAAGAACATGTACAAATATATATATATTTCTTTTTTTTTTTTCCATGCTCTAAATTTATTGCCTAAATTTTTGTTAATGTTCCTAAGAAAACATTCAACCAGGGCAAAGTTTTTAATAGGATGATAAAGATTGTGCTGTATATGTTTGGGCTGCTAATTAAATGAAGCACCAAGGAAAATTTAGTTTTGGAGAATTTATTTTAAAAATATTTAGACGTCTCCTTTAAAATATTTAGTGCTGAATTATACTATTTCATTTCTTACACATATAATGAAAGAAATTCTCCAGCACTCCAAAAAGTAAAAATTAAGAGTTGCTACTTTATTGTGACTCCATGGTCAATGAATATAAAAATAAGTGATACACATCAATGGCCTATGCGTTTTGCGCTGGGCGCTTATTCATGGCGCGCCCAGCGCGAAACGCCTAGGCCATTGATGTGTATCACATGTTTTTATATTCATTGACCATGGAGTCACAATAAAGTAGCAACTCTTAATTTTTACTTTTTGGAGTGCTGGAGAATTTCTTTCATTATATGTTTTGGCTTCAAATTCGTCTCTCTGCTCCTGGCACCCAGAACTCGTCTTAAAGGGATTGTTAGTGGTCAGTTTTTTCTGTTTTGCTTAATTTCTTACACATCCATAAAAAGGAATGAAGATGGGCAGTTTTCATAAAATGTAGTATTTTCTTACTCTTCTCTGGTCTACTGTCTAGCACTGTACTGATAACCTCACCAGGCAACTGATAAAAATAATGGCTTATTGCCCTCCAAGGCTTTTAGAACCCATTTTAATCCTAAAGTGAAAGTTTTTGGGGGTGCTAAAAGCATGAAATATCATAAATAAATAATTGTGTGTTTGAATAAGCATGCTTTGTGGTTTGGTTACTAAGAAAAGGGCAATGGATAGAGTGAAACAAATATACCATAAAGTCTAGCTTCTCACATCACATTCTCCTTTACCTTAATCTATTTACCATATTTTTTCCAAAAATAAGCCCTAGTTGTCACAGTCACGACTTTGCAATGGGAAAATTATTGCGGTCGCAGATTTGCTATGGCCCTAGCCCTTTTCCAGGAAATGAAAATAACATAAGACCCTGTCTTATTTTAGGAAAAACACGGTAGTAAAACTTGGGAGGTTTATTGGTATCTGTTAGTCACTAGGAATCTGGGCACTAACATGCAACAACATCAGAATCGGGAAATTCTCATCTGTATATCATCAAAGTATTTGTAGCTGTGCAGTAGATGCGCTTTATAATAAATACAGCCGTATAACCACATGAAACTGTGCATGGACTATAGCTGCTGTACCAGGATTTACCAGTTCTACCTCTTACTTGTCTTCATGAGTAAGAACCAGTGCTGCAGCCAGTACAACATTAAGTTTATTTACGCTGGCTACTCTATAGCTGCTACTCAGTTGCAGAAAAATAATATTTTCTCATTAAACAACAGAGGTCTTTTAACTCTCAGGTTCCACAGAAAACAATAGGACACCAGCAAGATGGCTGGAAGAAGAATATCAAATAGAAAACAGTAGAAATTGGGAATTCAACTATTTTTTTGGCATGCTGTGTAGAAGAGATTGCCCTGCCAGTGCAATTCATCACCATGATACTTCTGATCGAGACTGATGAATGCAGGATCTAGAATATTCTTCACTAGGATTTGAGATAAACCACCCTGTAGTGGTGTTTACTCTTGTTTGTTTTTGCTTCTCTCTTCGAGAAGATATGGGGGGGGGGGGGGGGGGGGGGTGGTATCAGAAATCGCTATCCAGTCCTTAGAATAAATATATGCTTAATGCTCACATGCATACCAATTCATTTGAAAAGGGAAGTGCTAAATAAATATCAGTAACTGCGACAATTTAAATTAAGAAGCTATTTAAAAAAATAAAGCAATGGAATACTGTGGAACTCAACACTCCGCAAGACAGCAGGGAAACGTATATAATTTGATACTAATATGTTTATATACATCATCTCTATAGAATACCAAGCTTCATGCTGAACGTATTTGGTTTAATGAACTCTTATCAAAAAAACATTTAGCATCTGCAAACAAGAATCTGTGAATGTGACATACTTGATTTCTCAAAAAAACATCTTGGTGTTTTTCTTCCTCTTTCTGTGTTGCAGAATCACAAATATTACTAATTCTGTGATTCCGAGGATAGCAAAAAGATATATATTTTATCCCTATGCTAAATATAATATGTGAGTACTTGTGTAAGTGATGTTTACAGGTTTAGTGATGCCTTCTGGATTTATATATCTGGATCTATATGGAAATGTAGCAGAGATCATGGGGATAAGATATTTTGAATTAAGAACTTTAGTTTAGATGTAGGAGGCCAACATAAAGCTACATTTCAATACACTGTGTGGGTCTAGCCTACATGTTAGGCACTGGTGCCACTTTTATCAGTTATTCTCTGTTGTTATACCCCCCTTTTTTACAGAAGGTGAGAAATGGGTGACTGTTCCTTTAAATAATTATCTATAGGACTTTTATTAACATAGAATTTTATGATAGATTGGATTTACAAAATCATAGAAGACCTAACAGAATGTCACCAAATGAGAAGAAATTCAGAGTACACAGGTCAACTTCATTCTCAACCGTATTTCAGAAAAGAAAAGCCTTGTGGCTGCAGCCATCTTTTATCTGTTAAGTAAACAAACCTCCACCTAGTCCAGTGGTGGCAAAACTTTTTGGCACAGAGTGCCGATTAATGACAGCAATAATCGGCACCTTCCCCCGCAGTACAGGGGCTGATGAGTGAAATCATCATGCCTGTGTCACGGCTGCAACAGCAGATCCTCTCAGTGAGCGATCACTCCTGAAACTCGTTGGGTCCACAGTGTATACTAAAGGAGTGCTTGCTTGCTGGGATAGCTGTTAGAGCAGCAGTTGCGACGGCGTGCGTGCCCTCCATGACATCCGTACCATAGGTTCGCCAACCCTGATCTAGTCCCATTGTTTCCTATGGAACTTTAGGTTATACATGTTCAGAAAATGCCTCAGGAAGCCCAATCTGGCAAAAGCCAGAATACAGAGAGAGCAACAAAATCAGAATTTTAGCTTCAAAGATGATATGTAACAAGTACTACATAAGTATAACTGCTATTCCAGTCCAAATGCCATTTTTCTGGTGTAACCGGTCTTTTTTTTTATTTTTAATGTGTACAAATAACCCTTGCAGAGTATACAGTATATGGATAGTTACATTTTGAGTAAATTAAAGGGGAAGTATAAAGTAGGAATGTATTTTCCATTTTTAGGAAAACAAAGGATGTTTATGAGTTTCAGGTTTCCACTGGCCCACTGATTTCTGATCAGGTAAATATGTGGGGTTTTTTTTTTTGCAAACTTTATTTTTATAACCAATGGTGTAGAAAAAAATCATTTAAGGCTCACTAGTCAGAGGGAAAACTTTGATCTTTCCTAAAACTAGTCAAACATTTTTACTCAACAGCTATGATTTTCATTTTGTTACTGAATTAGAATGGCTTGAAGTTTAGCAGTGCTAGATAAATCATAATAAGGCCTGATTTACATTAGGGAGGTGTCGGCCCTCCACAAAGTGTCTGACCCAGTGAATGTAAATGTGTGTCTCTCTTTTTTTGTTTTTTTTTGTAATGGAACTCTGATTCATGCATTCATATTGAGTGGTGTGAACGTGTGGATGCAAGTACCATAACAAAAAAATTCAGTTACATGCAAGAAGTTGGAGTAGTCCTGTCAGTCCAGCTCCCTGACAAGGTGAAACTGACCTGGCACACACTGATGGTTTTTATTTTAACTACAAATTAGTTTCTTACCACCACCCCCAGCAACTCCCAGAACTGGCAAAATCCTTTCACTTCTCCATCACTGTAGCATAAGATACATGGGTGTGTCAGATGTCCAGTTAAAGTGCAATGTATAGTGCCCAGTTACAGGATGGTACATATCTAATTTATAGTACAAAGTTAGCTGATTTGCCAAGTATCCCAGTCATACCTTTACCCCTTGTGCAAAATCTACTTAAATTATTCATTAGAATGATTTGTACATATATTTCATTATTTAATGCTATTGGTAAAAATAGCCCAATAAATGAAAGCATGATATCTGTATGTCATTATCAGCTGATTCAGTAATAAGTGAAATAATGAATTTGATTGCTTAGCATTGTAATGTTAGTAGAGGAATAGTTTCAAGTCATTTGTTGCTAAATAATTTTACTGCTTGATACGAAGTATAATGTTCTATTAAATGTGTTTTTGTCCCATAAGGTATCTCAAGCTAAGAAGAAAGTGATGGTACAGAAGTCCAGCATGCTGTGAGCAGTTAAGATTATGGCTTGCTCTGATAGAACACTTTATAATTATAAATGTTTGTGCTAATGAAAAGGATGGTCCAGTAGTTATGCGGTACCTAACTGTACAGAAACTGCTAATGCATTGAGTTTGGCATGTAGTAAGATACAGTAGTCTAGTTCTTCACCTGTAGATTATGACTCCTTAATAAGTGAGTAGCATATACTATTCCTAAGAACTGGCCACAGCTGTTGAGCAAACAATATGGAAAATTTCCAGAATTTACAAGCTTTAGTACTGTGATGTTTAGTAGTGGAATCTTAGGCAAAGTAAGTCTAAGAAGGAGAGGAGAAATGAGAACATCAGATGCAAAAAACCCAAGGATAATCAAAATCATTTACCTGAAAGGCTCAACTTTTGACTGTTTCAGAAACAGACAACATTATGGTAACTTTTCTCCCAGAAATCAGTTTTCTCAGTTTTTTTTTTTTTTTTTTTTAAAGCATTGGCTCTCATAATTTACCTTTTTAAAAGCAGTAGGGGCAAGTTCACAAAATTGTCATCTGCTCATGTGGCCCAGCCTAAGCAAATGATCTGTTTAGACTTAAAGAAAATCTGATTAGAGCAGTGTTAAACTGCCACTAGTGAAATTATTGTACACTTTGGTATTAGTTAAAACAAACAAAACAGAAGGATTAACTTATACAAGACTGAGCTGTTTTTCTGTCTCTATAGTGCATTAGCATTATCTCCTATCACTCTTGTGCTGACCTGTGTCTTTCCTCTGGTACATATAAAGGCCCTTGAAACAAAATTAGAATATCCACTAGCTAGCAGAGAACTATACAACAGCCAAGATATAAATTGTCTGTTAAAAAGCCAGCTAGGATGGCATAAATGAGAGACCATCAATATTCAGATTTTATATTGAATTACCATTCATTTTTTCACAAAACCGTACTCCAAAGAAGTACAAAATACAATAAAACACAGTAAAAATACAATGATTATATTTCTACATTTCATGGAATTTAATATCTGCACGTTATATCCCATAAAATAAGACTTCAAACAACTGCAGCACCAGCCCTTCTTTTCCCTATTGGCTCACAAGTGATGTGCAGATATTTTGGTTTACTGAACATAAATAGTTCTTGATTTTGACAAAATCTTTTCTGTTTTTCTAGAATGACTCCAACATCTGGAAAACAGGATTCTTTGGCTAGTCCTCAGCAGAGACAGGTATTACATTTTACCACAATAAGACAAAAAATACAAAGTATCTGATGTCTGTAACGGTATAGCGCCTGAAGATATTTAAAAATAAATTAATATATAAAAGTCAATACAAACAGTCAATAAAAATGTCCAAATCCAACCAGTCGTTTGATGAACAGTTCTGTGCTTAATCCACAGAAATCATCTGTCTATATGCCTTAATGTCATCAGAAGTTTTGGAAATTCCGTATAGACGAAATAGTGGTGGATGCGCTGGGTAAAATTATAAGTGCAATACAGGGAAAATCCCCTAGTGTGATATTGTTTACAATATCTCTATGTACTATCTATAATATATAAAACTAACAAAATGCCCATAATAAAATGTAAACTTT
The DNA here is from genome assembly GCA_019650415.1 of Pipa parva. NCBI lineage: Eukaryota > Metazoa > Chordata > Amphibia > Anura > Pipidae > Pipa > Pipa parva. The sequence goes on along the minus strand of WMED01008390.1, from coordinate 4,062 downwards.
AAGGACAAATTTTATTAAACTCTAAAAAGCCCATTTCGGCTTTTCGGAGCTTAGTTCGGCAAAAACCAGGAAGTTTCTCACGGTAAGTATCAACAAGATTTGTTTCGATCAATACTTACAGAGAGACACTTTTTCGATCTAATGTTTCCATGGAAAGGTAGCCATGTTACATTAATGTAAAGTATAGCTACCTGTCCATGGAAATATTTGATAGAAAAAGTTTCTCTCAGTAAGTACCTGTATCTATCAAAACAAATCTTGTGATACTTAACGCGAGAAACTTATGGGTTTTCACGAGATTAAACTTGGAAAAGTGAAAATGAGCATTTCCAAGTTTAATATAGTTCTCCCAAAATCTCTAATGTACTGCATCATTAATAATTGCCTTAATATACGAGTTTGTGGCCTTTTTTTTTGGCAATTACTTTATAGATCTAATTTCTGAAAACTTATGGAATCCCTATTATTTATACTTTGTAAATGAGTAATGTTTTGTGCTTGTGCTACAGTATCATGTATATTTTCATAGGAAGCCTTAGATTCTTACCCAAACTAAACTAAATGTAACAAGGAAAAGAAATTTAAAAAATGTATAACACCCCTATTATTCCACCACAAGAGACTTTACATAAATGTAATAAGGATTCATCTATCCAATCATTAGTCTTCTACATACAGAGGTCATCTGTTCTCTGAAAGTAATGGTGCTACCAGCAACCCGCACAGTGAAAAGAGCTGGATCCTGGATTTTAAGAAGAAATCAATCCCTAAATCTAGTGATTACAGTCGTAAAAAACCTAGAAGTAAAGGTAAACTAAAAGGTACTTTATTTTTTTTCATTAGGTTGGATGTTGGTGATAAGTTTCAATATATTGTGTGTCGGATTACTACATTTTTTCATATGCACAGTGTTTTCATATGGACTATAACAGGATTTTTCTTTTTCTAGTGCTGCCATTATCTTCTGAAAGCAGTGATGATAAAAAGGAAGCAAAGACCAGAGTATGTATTAGTCCTTTTTGTTCTTTTATCCTATTTGGAGTTCTCCCCAATATTAACAGAAAACTCTTTATTTTAGTCATGAAAAGAAAAGCTTTGTTCAATCATTTTTAAAAGGACAGTAATGTCATTAAATAAAAATACCTCCAATTAATTTAATTTATAGTTACTATAAATAGAATGTATTCCAAAAATTCTAAATTGTCTATAGAGTGAGATGTTTAGCTTTGAAAATGGACTTTTGGGCTCCCTTCTGGCTGCTTTTAGTACAGATAAAACCAGACCGGAAGCAAAAATCATACATTTAACTTAAAAGCTAACATTTTGCAAGTGCTGAATTTAAATAACTGCTGTGCCAATCCAAATGATTTCAATTATTTAGTAGAACTAGTACCCAGACTGACTTCTGGGAAAAGGCTTATTTGTTTTCTAATTAAATAAACATATTTATACAAACAGTATAAAAAGAGTGTTGGAATAAGTACTGGATAATTTATTAAACCGTAGCCATGAAATATCATTATTAATAAGAGAACCTCCATACCTGCTGCCTGATGGAGCACTTACATTTGTAAATACATTTAAAATTTTTTAGGGCAGGTTTAAGTGTATTTTCTGAGCAGTGTTAAACTACATACATAAGCCCAATGAGTGTGTTATACAGGTGGATCCTGAAAGTTAACTGAACAAGAGAAGAGAGGTGTAGCAAGAATTAGGAAGCAGCGCCGGGCAAAAGATCGGCATCACTAAGTATGAGGAGACCACCAGAACAGAATCAGCAGTTTAGAAACAGCAGAGCAGTTTAGTTCTTCTTTAAGAACAAAGGGAAGTTGAACTAAATATTGCTTTTTGTTTTTCCTTTATTTTTTGTTTGGCTGAGGGCTCAGGTATCACACAGAGAAAAAGACTGAGGTAAAATAGGAGTTTACCATTTTGGCTGGAATCTGCTTTGCTTGGTGCTATCCTATGTGTAGGTTAATTTGTCCTTCACCTGCCAATCAGCTTCTCCAGCTCTCATTTTTCCCTAATAAGCCAGTTTCCTTTCCTTCTAAAACATTTGCGTAAGTGTGCGTTTCTGTTCCTTACTCACCAAATTGTGTGTGGTAATGAGCCTGAGCCTGCTACCAGACTGTATTTGAATGTTTTCTATTTCCCTAATTGTGTAGTGATAAGCTAAACACATTGTTGCTTTATAAATAAGTGTACTTTTATTATGGTAAATGAATATCTTAAGTTGATCAATGCAGCTCCTGAGAAAAGATTGCCAAAAATTTTATAGAGGGAGATAAAAACTAAATGTATTATCGTGATCATCCTCAGGGGGTGTCAAGAATGGGCATGCGCCCAGCTGGAAGGCCACAAGGCCAGAAAATGGGGCACACTGGGAGTAGTTCTAACCTCCTGATGCACACCTGCGTCCTACCTTATCTGCCTAATGGTCATCCATTCGGCAGGACAGAGGAGTGCACTGTGAATTAGGAGGTTAGAACTAGTCCCAATGCATAACACCTGGTGAAGTTCAGCACCTCCCCCCCTCTCCTTGGGTTGTCCCCTGCTGACACGCATGCTTGTTACACTATATATAGTCTATATTAAATGACATGTTGCATAATCTTTTCTCATCGCCTGGATAAGTAACATGCCTACTTCATATTGTAAATTATTTGTCTTGATGCTGGTAATGTATTTTTCTGTGATTTTAAGGGAAGAGCCTCCAGATATTCATCTCTTAAAGAAATTTACAAACCAGATAAAAAAAAAGTTAAGATTCCAGCATCATCTACAGTGCAATTCCCTGGAATTTCAGCAATATTAACACCAGGAGATTCTCAAATGCAAGACAAAGGTAGGTTCCTGTTTAGTCACGTGATCAGAAAACACTGTTTCAAACTTTTTACTAAACACAGGCAATAGTGCCCTATCAAAATGGTTAATCAAATTAAAGAAAAGATTAAATAACCACCACACAAATGTTGTGTGCCTGTGAGAGAAAAGTATCAAACATTCACCAAAAGTGAGACTAAGTGATGCAAAAAAGCATGAAAAATTCAAACCCCCATATGAGGGGAGGGGGGGTGGGGTCACCAGATGTGAATGATGAATATACACTGTACATTGAACAATGGTCATTCATAATCAGCATGGAGGATCCATAATAGGACAACATTTGGAAGTTTTTTGATTGTAGAAAAAAATCTTCATTATTCTCCTGAGAAAGCTGCACACTTAAAATTCCGAGGCGGCGAAACTCGTTGATTTTCCTGTATTACATACACTTTTATCCATCTTGTTTGTGAGTATTATTTCATTATGTCAATATTCCATTC
>WMED01008389.1:0-16957 GCA_019650415.1 Pipa parva | reverse complement strand
ACAGATACTGTATATTATTTGTAGCTGTATATAAAGAGGGAAACCGTTTTGGCAGAAAGAAAATATACAAATGAATACTACAAGTCTGTTTTTCATCTACAGGGAGGAAATAGCTTCACACTGATCCTCTGTGGAATCAAATCAGCATACTGATCAGCCATTGTGAACGTGAACTTTGTATCATCCGTAAGCTCTAGAGATCCTGGTAATCATTGCAGAAATGTGCACAGAATCCTTAGCTTGTAGAAATCTACAGCATATATTCAACATTTACTGCAGCTTGGTTTTAAACAAACACACGTTCCCCCAATCATTTCCTTTCTCACCGGGGATCTTCCCGCTTTGTCATTTGTATTTTATTCCACATATGGGTCAGGTAAGATCTATCCACATGGCTCATTCCCAAATATTCCTTTCATTCATTATCCCCATGATTCTCTTTAATGACCACTAGGCCCACAACTAATTGCACATCTGAACACAAGTATTTTTCATTAGATAAAGGAAAAACACAAACGTTTAAAATGTATCTTTTCTTACAGAAAAAAGGGACTGAAAGGCCTTAACTTTTGTCATATTTTAGGGCTTTACGGATTTTCAATGAGATTAAAGGGAATTACCCGCTGTTGTCGTGGCTTAAAAGGAAAGAAAACAGTAACACCAAAAACTGAAAATGCCTCAAATGCAATTATCGTTACTGAATACACCATCTGTACTTCCAAAAATTGCACATTGTGACTATGAAGTAATATATTTAGCTATTTCTCTTTAAAAAAAAAAATTGGCTTTAGGACACACCTCCAATATATGTTCTATGTCAGGGGTCCCCAAACTGTATACACAGGGGGCCAGTTCACTCTCTCTCAGACTGTTGAAGGGCCGGACTATAAAAATAACTATGAACTGCTGCTTGCCCCACAACCTCCCTCCCATACTGTGCTGTTTAACCCCCTCCCTTCGTGCTGGTGCTGGCCTTTTCCCTGTCCCTACCTCTTCCCCTGCTCGGCTCCATCTGCTGTAGAGATTAGTGTTACAGCGCTCCTCACTCCCTCCCCCACCACTTCCTGATCACGTGTTGTTACATCATTGGTGTGCGCCTGGGGAGGGAGGAGCCCTATAACATTTTACTAATATCTCAAGGGGTGAGATGAGGGGCGCATAGCGCATGTAAAGGGCGGGCATGTGCCCAAGTTGGGGGTGTGTATTGGTTTCCCTGCTAACAATTTCCCCATCCTTAAGAGGAAGGAATAGTGGTATAAGGGGTAGCCAGGGTTTCAGGAGATTTAAATGGTGTGGGCAGGCATCATGTTATTTCATGGTTAAAAGTTAATTGTTAAAAAGTTGGTTAATAAAGCTGCGTCCTCTTGCTGTCCATCTCTCGTGTCTTTGGAGTTTTAATCAGTTAAGTAAGTATGGTGTTATGTAAAGTGGAAATATAGCGGAGATTGTAGTGCACACTATGGGAGTCAAACAGTGGCAGTGCGGTGGCTCAGTGTTCAGCTCCATCCTGGACTTCATCTGCATGGAGTCTGTATGTTCTCCCTGCACCTGTGTGGGTTTCCTCGGGCACTCCGGTTTCCTCCCACCCTGCACTTTATCTGCATGGAGTCTGTATGTTCTTCCTGCACTTGTGTGGGTTTCCTCCGGGCACTCCAGTTTCCTCCCACCCTGCACTTCATCTGCATGGAGTTTGTATGTTCTCCCTCTATCTGCGTGGGTTTCCCCGAGCACTCCGGTTTCCTCCCACCCTGCACTTCATCTGCATGGAGTTTGTATGTTCTCCCTGTACCTGTGTGGGTTTCCCCGGGCACTCCAGTTTCCTCCCACCCTGCACTTCATCTGCATGGAGTTTGTATGTTCTCCCTGTACTTGTGTGGGTTTCCCCGGGCACTCCGGTTTCCTCCCACCCTGGACTTCTTCTGCATGGAGTTTGTATGTTCTCCCTGCACCTGTGTAGGTTTCCTCCCACAATCCAAATACATACATCTGTGTCTGTCTATGCGTGCGACTGAATAAGGAAACTAGATTGTAAGCTCCACGGGGCAGGGATTGAAGTGAATGGTGAATCTCTGTAAATTGCCATTTAATGTATTAGCGCTATATAAATGAATGAATACAAAACAGTAGCAATGTCTTCCCTCTCTTTTGGACTTTTTAAAAAGTAAAGCATTTTAAGAATATATATTATTTTGCCATTTTTATCAGCAAAAAAAATCATTTTTATGCCTATTTGTAGGTGGATGAATACTCCCGACCCTACCATAACCTGCTGCTAGGTATGGGGGCATAAATACGTTATTTTCATAAGTACAGTCTGGTGATCTGATCAATATAGAGCTTAAGATAAGATACCTGTGAAAATGTAGAAAGATGTACTTTTAAATTGAAAATTAATTTCAACTGCATTTCATGAATTTTACTCCTTTGTCATCATTTAAAAAAAATGCTTTCTTTGAAGAAGCCCAGATTTGTAGGTTTATTCTCTCTCTGACCATAGAGTATAAAAGTAAACGCTGATATACTGGTAGGACAATTCCAAAGCTAATTTTTAAAATCCCAATAAAATATTGAAACTGATAGTAAATTATCAGTAATCATAGATTATAATTTATAATGTCAAAGTACTGTTATCTCTTTATTCTCTCTCTCTCATTTGCTCACTGACTCCATCATGGATAACCCCCAATCTGACCAGATTCCTACTGATCTCCTCTCGCAGGGGAACTGAAGACGCATTACGAGATTGCCAGCAACGTAGCCAGTGGTTTTGGTAAAATGTGAATGGCATTGAATGGGACAGCAACACTTTCATTCACCAAGCTGTACATCTTAGGAAACGTTATAAACAACACATTCTGACAGTTGAACCCTAAATTTATAGGATTGAAAATGACAAGAAGTGCTATTAAAACTATAGTCCCGTGTGTATTAGAGGGTCCTAAGAAGCAGCTAAAAAAGTTAAAATAGACTGACATTTGGGAAACAAGAAGTTACCTCTACGATTAAAGAAACAAAAAAAAAAGAATTTAGTTGGCTACAATAAGAGCATCACTGGTGGAGTAACATAAACATCAGGTTTCCAGAAGGGTCCACCTTCCACAGGGTACCAAGAGTAATCCTAATAGGACTGGAACATCATTTTGGGGCCTATTAAGGACCAGTCCCTACATAAAGAAGCAACAACTTTACTAAACTAAATTTGTATTTATTTGCAAATAATTGGAGCCTTTAGTCCCTCTCTTAAAAAAATACGGATTTTGGTCAATATTGTGGCCATTGGCCAACATTGTCTAGTGGTACTAGAAACATATTCCACTGTTTATTAGCTTGTGCTGGTAGAGCCTACAACAAATTCAGTGCATGACCCTTGCAGAAAATGGCTATTCTGTTGCAATATTTTAGGCTAAGGTCAGAGAAACTGTTTTGTAGCAGAGCTGGAAAATTCTAACCCATTGTTCCCTATGGGATAAACCATACAGACCAATTTGATTTGCACCATAGATATTTAGGGGGGAATTCATGAAGCTCCGAAGTGAGGCGAACACTACGCACCTCACTTGGGAGCTTCGTGAATTCCCCCCTTAAAATTAATTTGTTAAAAACAGCTCAGCTACAAAACAGCCAGCATAAGGCCTGCCTGGCCTAATTGTACAAGGTGGATCTACTACACAAAAAAGTGTACCTGTAAAATACATATGATTCATGTGAAAGTTGCTCTGTTAATCTGAGAATTATATCATCTATGAAAAGTAATTTTTTTCAGGAGATCTGTCAGTTCAAATACGAAACAGAATCGTGGGCAAAATTTATTAAACTCACTCGCTTTTCCGAGTTTAATAATTGGAGGTTTCTGGCGGTAAGTATCACTTGATTTGCTGCAGTTGATACTTGCCGAGAGATACTTTACATTACTGTAGTATGGCTACCCTTTCCATGGAAATATTCAATAGAAAAAGTTTCTGGCGGTAAGTATCGCTTGATTTGCTGCAGTCGATACTTGGCGAGAGACACTTTCCGTTAGTGTAGTATAGGGTGCCTTTCCATGGAAATATTAAACAGAAAAAGTTTATCTTGGCAAGTATCGATCACAAGAAATCTTGCGATATTTACTGCGAGAAACTTCCGGGTGTTTACTCAATTAAACTCAGAAAAGCAGAAATGGCTTTTCTGAGTTTAATAAATTTCGGCAGTGTAGCAGGATATACATTTGTATTTTTTTTAGTTATTATTAATCCCAAATTGAAATCCAGCGCTTCAGAAGATTTTTTCAATGCACTATAAAATCTTTCCTGTATATTTTACATTTATACAGTCACTTGTACTATCTTAAGCACTTTTCCCATGTCTGCATAATAATTGTGTAGCTGAATTGTACAGCGTTGCATAACCTAGTGGCACTTTGTAAATTACAAGCATAAAATCACGAAGAGGCATTACTCAGACGGTGATCGAAACAAGAGAATGGAGGTCCCTGCCCCGTAGAGCTTACAATTTAATCATGCTAAAATAAAACTATGGAAAGTTCATCAAAGTTAATCTAGTATTGATTTAGACACCCAAACTGGAAAAATAAAGAGAATTGGTTATGATCCTAAATAGTATCTAGTGATGGTTTTGGGGGTTATATTTACAAATATAAAGGATTGTCTATAGTTATTAAATTACGCACATTGTGTCCATTACCACCATTCTACGAGGATTAAATACACAGATTTCAACATTTTGCTCTCTGCTTTATCCCTTATCACTTTTTCAGTCTCCAGCTCTCCTGAGAGAGGTTTGTCTCAGTCCTGTCAAATCTGATGAGCCCTGGGGACAAATCTCTTGGTTATGCTGAACTCAGCCTTCAGAATGAAAGGACTGTCCTCGCTCCAATGATTTAACTTGATGTGGCATCTCCAGAGATGCCTTTTTACAGTCTCATCTTTCTTCTAACCCCGAGGGGACATCTGTCCTGCTCTTCCAAGGAGGTTGGAATTAGGCCTTCCCATGTGTGCTTGCTTTTTCTGGATATCCTAGCTGCCAGGCTAATGGAAGCCCCTTTTTTCTAAAATTTTGTGATCCTCTTGGGGCCCAGCCAGATTTCAATACACGTGGCAGAACATAACTAGGATAAAAAGATCACCAGGTAAGAAAAAAAAATCATAAAGTCTCACATTAAAGCATTAAGGCCCTTGGGAATGATATAATGACCATAGCTTCAAAGAATCATGGGAAAAATCATATTCTTAATGCCAAAAACCTTTATTGCGCAGGTTCTGTATAGGTCTATGACTTTTTTATAAGCTCCTGGAGTACAAATTTCTGTAACATTACATGCACAGTTCTAACATTTATCAATAAAATAGAAACTATCAAAGGTAATGTTCTGTTTTCATTTTCTTCTGCCAGCATGTGGTATATTTCCAGTGCAATTTATGATCAAACGAGTGTACAATGTAAAAGTGACATCCTGGACAAAACATTTGAAAAAGCACATCGAGGATCTGTAAAGATAAACTATGTTTTTACAAAGCATAGAATTCCTATTCTATGGTCGGAATTACATAGCGGACTGCAATAAGTGAGACTGTTTCTTTGGTTCTTCCAAAAAAAATACTGCCTTTTCCCTCTATCGACCTCTAAGCTGCTCAATGGGGGATATCTGTCTGCAAAAGTCTCTTTCTGGACATTTATTACATAGAAAGTTATTCACTGAAGTGTGAACAGTCTAAAAGTCCAAATTCCTGTCCATTCAACACTTCCCCAACTCAATTTATTCATCAAGTTCAGTGATACAGTAAACTTGTATCCAATTCAACACCAGCTCAGCAAAATTTATTAAACTCGAAAAAGCCGTTTTCGCTTTTCCGAGTTTAATAATTCAGGAGAACAGTCTGAAGTTTCTTGTGGTAGGTATCGCGAGATTTCCCTCGATCGATACTTGCTGTGGGAAACTTATTTTTATTGAATATGGAAAGGTAGCTATACTGTATGGCTACCCTTTCCATGGATATATTCAATAAAAAAAAGTTTCAGTTTCAGGAAGTGGGTCACCTTCATGGCTTTCTTGACAATTTAAATGTTGTCCAGAAAAATACAGAAGATAGCTGGATTTTAAACTAAAACACATTTTTCAGAGACCCCCTGGTCCACAAGAAATGAGGTTCATTTTTTATAATTCCTAAGAAAATACCTGGATAGATCTAGGTGATCAGGGAAGGCTGAAACCAGCATAAGTTTGACCCACCAGGACAAAGGGAAGATTCAAAGACCATATGGAGGGAATAGTGGAGAGAAGATTAAAACGGTTTTCTTTGTGGACCCATGATCTTCTCTAGTTCAACACTGGTTGAACGTGCAAAGAAGATAAAATACACTATTGCTACAATAGGCGGCAGTTAGAGCAGAGTAAGTCAATGGAAAAATAACACTACTAAGATGTTGAGGAAAGCCACAATCTGAAAATCATGCTAGAACAATGTGGAATAAGAATGCTAGAGTGGGTGCTTAAATGACCAAATGGTGAATGGGGTCAAAAAGGAGATTTGCAATGGGCTGGGTCAAAATAAGGTGGCAGAAAAAAAAATAGAGGGAAGGTGAGGTCATACCAGAGTTACTACATAAACAGAATGGTAACTTATATTTGTTCACACAAGTCAAACTGCAATGGCAACAACTAGGAGGTGGGAGGGTCCTATATGGTCCCTTCCCATTGGTCTATTACTCGAGAGCCGTTAATCCATTCTAGTTGTCAAAATAAATGCAGACCACAGCAGTGCCTTTGCTTCCATTCATATCAGTTTGCATTAGAAAGTCATCTCCTGCTTTCTCTCCACTAATATAGCGATGTAAAATGTAAAATAAAGAAAATGGGATTAGAGCAACCTGGAAGATTTGGGGATGATAATATTACTTTAAATGAAATCATCTATCAACAGTGATGCCTTCTGGCTTGTTGATAAAATAATAGCAAATGGCATCTTCCCTCATTTTTTTTAGCATGGCCAACAAATTGCGCTTAGATGTGAAAAGAAAAAAAAAAATCATTTTTCTCAATCATGCCAATTAGTTGTCATTTTGCGCAACTGTGCCAAGAATGGAGCCATGCCCAAATTGTTTAGCTGAGCAATTTAGCAGGATAATAGCAGCAGCAAAGTTAAGCCAATCAGTATAAATGACATCACTGAAAAATAAATGAATGCAAAGACCTGAACTATTACAGAACTAAAACTATTTTCAGTTTTAGATTCAAGACAAAGAAATTGAATGTCAAGATCTGGGCACATTTCATGCAGCTGCATAAAGATCAATGTAAACAGTGATCCATATCAACACGTCCCTAAACCATACAGAGGGTTATTGACTCAAGTCCAAATTGAAGGGACTTCGCATCAGTTTGTGACACAATGCTGGAGAAGTTGCGAATTCGCTTCTCCTTATTGACTGAGTGGCGGATACGCTTGGCAAACAAATGAATAGGCGATGGATGCTGGTGGATGGGTAAGAGGGACATAGTCGGTCAGATAACTGACAGTGATGCAAATTTGGACAAGCGAAGTGAAGCGATGTCACATTCCCATGATTCCCACGGATGCGTTTCAAGGTGAATCCGTTAATGTAACCGTATCTTTATTATTTTTATATTATTAATAGAAACGGCTGAATGTAAGGAAGGATATTGTCATCAGTTTGTCACATTTTGGCGACCAGTATTGTCGCCATGTTAAAGTCGCGTCTATTACAATAGGTGATTTCTACATTCATTCCTATGTGACAGCATTATTTACTAATGGTGTTCCTTGATTACTTTATTTCCTATGGTATCTGAATGAATAGTCGCCTTACACCAAACAGGAGCCCTGCCATCAACCCCCTTATTCTCCTCTATGATCTCATGAAGTCAGTCAAGTGAATTCCGAGCAGTCTGCCTGTCCTAAGAGCTCTGTAAGTCTGCGATCATCAGAAGTGGTTTAATTGGTCACGTATTCTCCACATCTCAGAGTTTGCGCTATATGTGAATATTACATGGCTATTCAGACTATAGTAAATAGCCACCACAGTTGCATGAGCAGCTAGACTGTGCCCACATTTATGATCCAGAGATAAGATCGATGATTATAGATGTCTTTTATACTGATAGAAGATTATATGGTGAGGAATCATATAGCGTCACAGTTCGTGGACGTGAAATGTGATGTCACTCAAAAGGTCGGTAAAGGAAGAGAAGATTCTGTCCTGGGGTGGGCCTGGGGCAGGCCACAGGGCACGCTGTACTGGCCAGTTTGGGGCTAGAATGGCCCCCCCAGGGCCTGGAGTCCACAATGACCAGGGACCGATGGGCTCACTACTACCGGGGACCACTGGAGGATCCAGTCCGTCAGTGGAGTCATTACGAAGGTTCACTAGTACTGGATCTCAGGGATTTATTACCACACCTACTAACTGATAGATACAAACTAACAGTACTAGTTTTCACTTCTATAGCATCATGGGTAATACTCCCCACAGTAGCTGCTGATCCACTGATAAATACAAACTAACAGTACTAGTTTTCACTTCTATAGCATCATGGGTAATACTCCCACAGTAGCTGCTGATCCACTGATAAAGAAGTCAGGTGAATGTACCTTTTTCAATGCTTTTTTCTAATGCTGTTTGGATTTTGATATGTATCTCTTTAATGGGTAATAAGTTTTCAATATATGTTTTTCATTGGTTTTAGGTAACTATATATATATACTGTATATATATATATATATATATACAGTATATTTTTGCTACTATATAAATGTTGCAATGAGTAATTGTTTTTTAGCTTAATAAGGGGCTACTGTATAATGGCTGAAACAGTGCTATGTTCCTGTTTACAATTTTGCAGTAATGCAGAATAAAGTTTTATTGGGGGTGCTGTTCCTTTAATTTCTACACACCTACCGACTGACTATACTCCTTCAACATTTGAATATTAAAAGTACTTCTTAGTTAGAATTTTTCCCTGTCCACGTCCCTGACTATTTGAGTCCTGTATAGGTAAAGCTGGCACACTGAGAATGGGGTAATACAATATTCTTTAATGTTATTATCTTGTGAAATTACATATGCTTTGGGTGCACTGGGAAAAAGGAGATTTCTTTCATTACATTGATTTTGGTTTCCCATACTTGATGTAAGATAAAACTGGCCACTCTAAAACATATTTATTTGCAGAAATCAGTCAACTTTAACCCATAGGAGCCCAAGGAAACCATGCTGTATTCATTGCTCTTTGCGGACATGGCCTGTTGCTTTAAACGACAAGCAATACTAAAGCAAACTGATATTTGGATTGGCACGTTTGTTAATTCCTATACAGTATAGAGTTATCTATAGTTCCATTGGAACAAGAAAACTAGGCATGAATTTGTTTACTCAGTGATACAAGATGGCTCCACCCACAAATACAAACTTAAAACAATACAAATTTAATGAATAAATTAGGCTAGGTTCACACTAGCGTATTATGTGCAGTGCAATAAGAGTATATATAATAATAACATAATATTATAATTATATATATATACACATATATTAAATATGATAACAAAACAATGAATTCTGAACTCAGCTCCTCTGCTTCCAGATGACATACAATATTATATTCCAACTAGGACTACTTAGCAATAGCCAAATAAATAAATAAGCCAATTCCAATCTTTTGCAGCAGAGAAGCAATTTCCACAATGGTTAAGAGGTCACTTCTACAACACAAATTACAAAGCCCCTGTAGGTTAAAGTAGAAGGACAATCAGCAAGCAGGAACGAGGTAACCTTAAAGGGAAACTATACCCAAAAATTATGCCAGATTTGTAACCTATGCTCTAAACAGTAACACATAAAACAATGCATGCTGGAATTCTGCGCTTTTATTTTAAACGCCGACATTTATTAGCGCGGTTTAGCTTGGATCCCTTGCTCCTACATCAAGCAATATTATCTTACTCCTGTTTCTTGTTACAGCAGTCTTCTTATCTTCAGGCTCCAGCATTACAATCCCCTTTTAGTTAGTGTCTCATCTTCCACAAATCCAAAATAACAAATCCAGGCCGCTCAATCCCCACTCTCTTTTTCGTCAGTGAATCCGCCGGGTGCACAAGAAGCATAAAGCAGGACCAAAACTTGAAATAGATAGAATTCTCCGGCACTCGAAATGTGTATAAAATCAGTCACGTTTATTGAACATCCATTAAAACAAACGTTAAAAACAAAGGCAGCACCTACATGTTTCACGCATATAGCGCCATGATTATAGAACCATGATTAAGCGCTATATGCGTGAAACATGTAAGTACTGCCTTTGTTTTTAACGTTTGTTTTAATGGATGTTCAATAAACGTGACAGATTTTATACACATTTGGAGTGCCGGAGAATTCTATCTATTTCTCATCTTCCACAACACTGATGTAAGCAAGCACAGAAGTAGGATTAGATGGTGGAAGTTAAGGAAATTGATGTGCTCAAAGCTGTAGAAAAGCAGTTAGCTGTAACAAGAAACAGGACTAAAGTTGGTATCGGTAAGTGAAGTCCACCCTGAATCCATCCTAGTCCATCCCTAGAGTAATGAGTGGTTTTTTTCTCCTTTAAATACATGAAAACGGGATGAGTGCAGCACAGTAGAGTTATCAGTGGCATACCTACAGCAGATGATCTATCTCGTTTTCACTGGTTACAGTTCTGGAAGTTGGTACCGTGTTGCAGTCCAAGTCAGCAGGTCATGCCCAGACTACTTATAGGATCTGGGTTCAGGAATGTGAAGAGGCTGGTGAACCAGTTGCTAACACCAGGAACATGGAGAGCTTATTATAAGGCATGGGTAGAATGGAGTCAGTTCAGCAATTCACCAATAGGCGAAGTTGATGGAGCGAACACAGGTACAGTCCTGGTGGCAAGGCTAGAGAGCTTGTGTGGCCAGGGACTTTCGGGATTGGCTAGCCAGAGTTTCTTTCTGGTTTCACATGTCTTGCAAGAAGCATTGGAGAAATATTAGTATGGTGACACAGTGTATTAAAGGGCTTAGATGTTAGATAAGGATACAAGGGAACCCATAACATTCGCAGGGAACTGGTAGCCACCCTACCTGAAATATGTGTGTCAGATGATGAAGTGCGGTTGTTCAGCTTGGTCTTCATATTAGTATTTTTGGAGCATTCCGAGTCTCTGAGCTAGTATCACCCTCTAGAAGTTCACCGGGAGGTATTAAGTTTGAGGACTACATGCTAGACAACAGTAGGCTTAATATCAAGCTGAGGTCGTCTAAGATGGATATATTTGGAAAAGGTCAAAAGGCGACTTTAAGATCAGTGCAGGGATCTAGGGTTTTCCCATTACATATGTTTAAGGAATCCCAGAATGTGTGGAGGGTTTGCTGGGGTCCTTTATTGAGCCACAAACAAGGGGCTTACTGGTCAAAATATCAGTTTCAGGCAATTTTGAAAAAGGCAGCAACGAAGTGGGGATAAATACCCATTCATTCAGGAATGGGGCAGCAACTGAGATAGTTGGGCAGAGAAACCATCATAAAAAGGATCAGGAAGTGGAATTCCACACGTTAGAAGTCATATGTGAGGCCCTAACAGTCACATGTTTCTTTATACTTAGTTCGAGCCTAATCGTGTGGATTCATGTCCTGGGCTGCAAGCAACTCTGAATACTAAGGTGAGAGGCTTCAGTTAAGTGGTTAGTGGTTTAGTTTGGGGAGACTGGTTACCATTAATTATTAGTTATATGGAAAGGGATGGTCCCCCAACTATTCTACACATAGGAGGAAATGATTTGGCTCAGGATACATCAGAAATATTGCTAAACATAAAACGTGATTGGCTGAGGTTACAGGAGTTGTTACCCAATGCATTACTAGTATGGTCAGACATTGTAGATAGTCCATTTTGGAGAAGGGCGAGGTCCCAGCAAGCAGTTAGAAAAACAAGGATCAAGTTGAATAGGGAAGTTTCCAAGTTTGTTTTCAAAACTGGAGGTTTAGTTTTATGGCATAATTTGTTAGAAGAGTGCGATTGCTCTTTACTCAGGAAAGATGGAGTACACCTTAATCACATTGGATTAGCTAATTTTAACTCATCATTACAAGATGGGGTTGGAAAAGTACTGGAGGTATAGGGAAGCAAAAGGAGCTAAGAGGGGTTAGTTCCTTTTGCTTGTGGCCATGGTCCTGAGAAATGGGTTCAAGAATAACAGTGGGAGGTGATATGCCCTAAGGAACTAGGGAATTAATTCAAGAGTTATATAAGTGCTAACGTAGGGCATGGGGTCCCTACTTGGCAGTTGGTTTACTATTGAGCCGGTGGCATGCGGCTGATAGAGGTGTGGTTTTATCATTTTAAACTGAACTTCTGGGACCATCTGCCAAGGTGTGTTTAAGTTGTGTATTATACATTACAGAATTGTTAATAAACACTGTGGCCTTTCAACCCAAAAAAGAATAGCGAGCGTGTCGTTTATTACGCTTAGAAAGGTTATAAGATTATGAAGGGTGAGTTGTTATTGGACCGTTCATCCAGCCTTCACCAGTCATGGTTACCCACTGTGCAGTTTGCCATACAGGTATGTGCAACCACTCTCACCTGTACAACTGATGCCATCTGCTTACAGTTTTGCCCACAGGCCTGTAGGCATATTGTCACAGTAAAACACGTTCAGCTATAACTGCAGTTGCAGTTGTTGGTAGTTGCACAGGTAATTAGATGGGTGCTCTGTAGTACATGTCTGCACATGCTTTTTATGTGATTGTCACAAGCTAAGACATTTACATGGTGAACTGCATAGTGGGAAAAGAGTCTAACACTCTTCCTTTTACCTGCCATCCTTCTGTGTGTACTCCACTGAGCACAGTCATTTAACTCATACCAAAAGATTATATATTTATTTATATTCTGGGGCTGATTGACTAAAGGGTGAATTCACCTTACTAGAATTTGAGTTGCACCTCCAAAATAATCGCAAATTCACTTCTCATTATTGACTAAGTGGGGGATAGTCTTATCGAACAAGCGGGTAGCAGGAATCACTGTGGGATGCGATGTGCAGCATAGTCAGTTGACAGCCTCCAGTTCGCCACTCTGATGGGTGAAACGGGTGAATTCAGAGCAGTACACCTAGTTTCTTTTGCTCCTTTGATATACTTTGCCGCTTAGTCAATAGTATAAGTATCTGTGTGCGTGTGTATACAAAGTGATGCTAAGTGATGCGTAAGATTGTGACTATTGTAGTTATTCAAATTGGTCGCGTATTCATCGCTTTATCACATCAAAGAGTTTGCTCAATAAGCGAATATAGGGATGTGGCGAATAGATGTGAATTCAGACTTTTATGAGACTATTCAACCTTTAGTTAATAAGGCCCCATATAAAACAGCTTTATGTATTAACTAATAATCACACAAGTATAGTCTCAGCATAAGCAAAGTGTCCTTTAAATGAACACTTCAGATCCTACATTTCTTTGTCAACAAAACAGACCAATGCTCGAGTCATTTTCTAGCAATTACGTTTTAAATTAGCTTTAGTACATAAAAGAAAAATAATCATTATTCCAAATCTGATTTAGGAGAATGACAACCCAGCTGGGGTCCTACGAGCCAGAATATCTGATTAATCAGGAAGCAACGTGACAATAGCTACGCCTTATTCCTTTGCTAAGAGAATGACAAAGAGATTGCAGTCCTAATCATGCAACACTATTAAATATGGGTTCTGTTTCTTAAAGGGACAACAACACTAGACACTAGACCTATGCATACAGTCTATACATATGGTATACTTGTTCTTTCTTTAAATCTGGATCACTTACTGTCTTTTTTTTTATTTTAATTTTCATTATTTTTTTTAATTTTTTTTAAGATTTGCACAGTTAGTGCAAAATGTATTGCAACTTGTTTTTTCGGCTGTACCATGCACCCAGTTAAAGCAACGCTACAGAGGGGCCACCCCCAAGCATTCCAAACATGCCACAACTGTCAGAGATCTAATGAGAAATAATTGATTGAGTTATAAAGTACTTGTAAAGGTTTTAACTCAGCGGTCCTCAAACTTTAATGGACCAGGAGGGAGTGGGGGCAGGGCAGCACCTGCTGATGGCCACATGATGGCGACGCGCTTCCTGATGGTCTGCAGAATGGCGGCTGAGAACCCCTGTTTTAAATAAAGTATGAGCAGAGTTTTTCAAAAAGGCCAGACCCTCATCTTACGGTTTGCCATCCTAGACCCTCACCTAGAAAAAACCCAGTATATCCCGACTTATATAGATTCACTAAAGACAGATGGAGCTTATTCATGAAAGTCACAACAGTTGTATTAAAATCCGAATTTACACTTATTCACCACTTCCCGGTCTTTGTGTATTTAGCGAACTCTGCGATGAGGTGAACTTGTGACCAATTTAGAAGTTTACAACAGTTGCTGAATTATGGAGTGTGCTCATGCAATGAGATTATTCATCATAGTCTGTTGCAGTAGCGAGTTTAGCAAGGTGTACTGTGTTGTTTTTACCAGTTTTACTTCACCTGATCAAAGTAGTGAATTAGGGGGCTGAAGGAAGGGTTGTTCCTGTCCGACCAACTATGCCACATTACGCAAGACAAGGCTCCTGATGCCATTTGCTTTTTTGTTATTGGAATCCTCTGTATAGTGAATACGGAGTAGAGAATTTGGGGGTTATTCACTAAGGTGCGAATTCAACCATCGAGTTCTCAAACAGCGGATTCCCCATAGTAAATCCACAATTTCCCCATTGTAAAGTCGAGACAATTTTTGAAAGTTAAAATTGTGACAATTTTCCCATAATAAAGTTGCGACTGCAACAATATTCTCATTATAAAGACGTGACTGCGACAGTAGCAGCCTATTGCGACTGTCTTTATCTGGCGAATTCACACCTATACACAACAATTTGGACTTTAATGAATAACCCCTTGGTGTAGCAACCTGAAGCGGTGAGAAGTCATTTAGTTAGTCAAATTGGTACTTTGATGAATAAGCCCCATAGAGAGAGAGAGACCAAGGGGGGAATTCACCATTGTGCGAAATGAGCTCCGAATCCTTTGTCTCACTTCGCACAGACTGTTATGCGCTCCCTGCTCTCCTGCACGTGGACATCAGCGAACGCTTTAAAGGGATTCCAGTCTCGCGAGGAGTCTCAAGTAGAGCCTCGCAAGCTTCACCGAGACTGGAGTCCCTTTAAAGCGTTCGCTGATGTCCGCGTGCAGGACTCAGCAAACGCGTAACAATCTATACGTACTGATGCGAAGGATCGGAGGGTAAGTTCGCTCTTTGCTGAATTACCCCCTATGTTCAAGCATTGTAGAAAATGTACTTTCATTCACACAACTGGGCATATGGCTTCATGTTACTCCATTTCACATTGACATAGTGATATTAAGTAGTATCCGGAACGCACCATTTTACTGTCAGAAAGAGCTTGCAATTGAGCCAGCAAGAAAAGCAAAATTGTGCAAAACCTGATGAACTATTTTATCCGGTCTTGTCATCGTATCATTGTAATCCCTGCCAGGGAGTTGTTGATTTAGTGAAAGTGTCAATATCTGAAGTAGACAAAACACACGCTGAGTTAAATATTCTCACCGCCATTTTTAGTTTTATCCCTATACATACAGTTGGGTATAAATATCAAATGTGGATTCATCAGTAAACAAGAGAATCCAGCCAGTCTTGTTTCACGTTCTGGAAAGTGTTCCAATCCTGCTACTCTTCCTTCTGTCAGCACACTGTCTCTGTTTTATTAAAATGCTGTTGTTAAACTAGTAAACAAAGCTTTACGCCACTTCTTTATGTTGGCTTGGATCATTTTAGTCTGACTGATCACGCTTTCGGCTAAGTATTTTGAATTGCACGTGCCCCGTTAGAAAGTCTAACAATGATTGGATGCTGAGAAGAACCTTTCTCGCTAGGAAAAGCTGACTTGTGACAATTTGTCTTCGTTAAGATGCCAAATGCCCAACTGTCACACTGGTACAAAGGAATTAAATGTCCTGCTGAAAACCAAGGGAATGCCTACATTTCTTATAGCTCAACAATGGCTGCAAATTAAATAAATTAAAGCACCCAAAAAATAAACATTTCCATTTGGATAGGCATAGCATTTACTCAAATACAGCACAGTAAAAATGTTGTCTTGTAGCTGATTGAATTGTATAACTTCCTTTTTTTACTTTTACTGATAGCAGCCATGTTGTTAAACCTCACTCAGTCCTATTGTATTTAATGAGATAATACATATGCAATAAGTGTGCCAAAAATACCAATTTTTGTGGCTAAATATGATATCGTATAGACACAATTGAGAATGTTTGGAAGCACAGATTAAATGTACAGTAACTATAAATACATTTCAGATCATTTCCTTTATTCTGGTTACTTTCCCTTTAAACAAGCATATGATGAGTACGTCAAATCCACTAGAGACTTTGTAATGGAGAAATCTGTCCTTTCTTTACAATATTAACATGGTCAGCATTAAACACACATAGATAATCCATTATCCTAGATAATGGCACTTCCTGTAATTAATAATCTTATTAATGGCACATTCCTTTGTTACAATGCACTTTTTAGAATATTTCCAAATATGCTGACAGCGACTTACTTAACTGTAGAGAAAGCAGCGTACTGGATTATTTACACCTTGGTACCACGTCAGCAGGATGAAAACATGGGGTCCACCTCCCACCAGCTCCACTGTACATCCGCTCCCCTTCCACTACCTACATGGGGTCCACCATCTACCAGCTACACAGTACATCCGCACCCCCTTCCACTACCTACATGGGGTCCACCTCCCACCAGCAACACTGTACATCCGCTCCCCCTTCCACTACCTTCATGGGGTCCACCTCCCACCAGCTACACTGTACATCCGCTCCCCCTTCCACTACCTACATGGGGTCCACCTCCCACCAGCTACACAGTA
>WMED01008388.1:11729-16957 GCA_019650415.1 Pipa parva | reverse complement strand
ATGCAAAAAAACAGGAAATGAGGAAGGGGGCAAACACTTTTTCACACCACTGTAAATAGTAGTTCAATAAGATAAATAAGGGCAGTCGATAATAAATAGTGGCAAGCATAGTTGTTTACTGTAGCTGTACAGAAAAAAACACAGGGTAAGGAGCAGCAGCATGATATGGGCACAGTGACTAGAGGTGGGACAGGGAGAGGTTCAAACTGACTATGTGACTGTGACATCGGGGAAAAAGCTTTTCCTGAGTCTATTTGTCCTGGAGTTTAGGCATTTGTACCGCCTACCGGATGGGAGTATGGATAATAGACTGTGGTTCAGGTGATGGACATCGTTGATGATGTTGTGAGCTCTGGACAGGCAACGGTTTTGATAGATGTTTTCAATGGGAGTCAGCTGGGTTCCAATGATGCGTTGGGCCATCTTGACTACCCTTTGGAGGCATCCAGTTAATTAACCAGGGGGACAGTTTTATTCCCTTATTCACAGCCCTTAACTTTTGGTGATGCAGTCTTTGTTTACTTTTGTAGTATACACACATGCACACTCACATTCTCACAGGCATGCACACTCACATTCTCACAGGCATGCACACTCACTGGACAGAAACTTTTTTTTCTTTTTATACATCAAAGCTTAGGGGCTGCTCTGATGGATGTAGCCTTTGCTCTTTAAACATTTCCCGGAACAGTGTAGCTATCCTTTCTGTGATCTTGTAGAGAAAGCTTTAAGCAATGGTATTCAAAGGCTTCCTATGCATCCCACACCCATATAAGAGAAAAATGGTATTGTTTAGAATACAGAGGAAGTGTCTCTTTATAAGACATTATGTAATGTTTATTATTTATGTGCACAGAAAACCAAACCAATAAATATGTTTACCCTGTAACAACGTCTTTTACTAAATGTAGTCATGTGAGATGATCATGCATTTGGTAAATGACAGAATGCAGGATTGCTACAGCTGTGCATTTGTGCTATAACTAGAATCCTTCTTCATTTAACTCCTTTGTTTCTTGGTTATACAGGGTTTACATTAGAAATTACTCCTGTTTGTCCTGAGACCAGATTGAGATTTCATCAAATAACTTTTGGCTGGTGTCATAAAAGGCATTCTTTCCATCTGTAGTTGTCTGCATGCCTGTTTCTGGCTAAACCAGCAGTGGATACTGGGAGATGTAGTTTGGAGTGGTTCCTGTTGTTTATCCCTGTAAATGGTGATGTAGGATGTCTGGCAAATGCTAAAACATTTGCTTGGTTTCCAAGGTAGTACCTGATGAACCAAGCATACCTCATTATTAGGATGTCCTTGTTTCACTTGGCGATATAAGCTGTGCAGAGTTGTCACCTTTTTATATTGCTGCCTGAGGCATCTCCTAAGTTTAAATGTTATTCAAGCACATGAGAATGTGATGTTTACTTGTCCAGACTTTTCTGACTTTTTATAGTAGATAGAAGTTATATAAATAATGTGAAAGGAAACCTTACTGATAGTTTTTTATCTTTATGACTTTCTATAAACTGCGAGAGTATGTTCCAGTTGCAGAAAAAGTGTCTGCTACCCAGCATGGAATATCTAGCGCTGAAGTGAGTATTGCAGTATGTGGGGTTGCTTCAGTAGAGTGCTCGGGGAGAGGGGCACCTCAAACTGCTATGCTGAGTGATGACGTGTTATAGGAATTGTTAGGGCAATTTCATATCTCTGTACAGGAACTGAAGCTAACTATAGTTGAGGCCATCCATCAATAATCCAATTAACCACCTTTAAAAACTGTCACTAATTGTTAGGAACAGAGTAGGGTATTGTTGAATACTTTTTTGTTGGTTATTTTCTTCTAACAGAAGCATACATTGCTCAGTAACAGTTTAGATATATAATTTGATGAACACCCACCCACACCATGAATCATTGGGAAGAGGTCATCTGAGGACCCATAACCATTCCCCAGAGTCTAATATGCTTATGCTGTATTGGATAAACACAGTCATGTGGCAAGCAGCGATATTTTATTTAAATGTTAAAATGCATGCCAGAATGGTTTTCAGGCAGTGAACTGGTTTACTGGGTTTATACAAAGGTATGAAAGCTTTGTAGAGAGGCTGACAATATCTATTGTTTTGATCATTCAATGATTTGCCTGGTAATTTGTATTTCATTTAGCTGACACATTTGCATTGAATGGTTCATTCTATGGTACGTTTGCATTTCCCAGGCAAGCGAAGTGTGACACTGCAATGACGTGGCTGTTTCAGGGAGTGAGAAAAAACAAATTGTGGACTGACCTGATCTGTTCCAGATGTTCACATAAGCAATGATCTCCTATCCCATAGACTTGTGGTTCCAGCTTTTTTCATTAACCTTTAGGAAACCGTTAAGCTTCACATTTGTATTGGGTTGGTAGAAGTTTTATTTGTGTCTAGTTGGATTATGCAGTTTATGTGGGCGAGCCGTGTGTTCGATACAGTCAGGACCAGTTCAAAATATGCTGTTTCATTATACATCTTCCTTACTCTAAATGGCTGGCTGTGCTCTTTACTCTCATCATGGACTTGTAGTATCAAGCTCTTGCACTTATCTAGTTTACAATAGGCATCTTCAGCTAAGTTATACTTAACAATATGGTATATGCTATCCCAGTATTTAATGCCTAATCCATCAAAGATAACAACTGGTGTTAAAGTGATATTGACATATGTAGTCCATTTTAACCAAACCTATTTAAAGCCCACATGCTGCAGGGGTGATTATGAGTAAAGCTGGATACAGGATAACAGTGCTCTCTATATAAATGTGCAGCCATGTAGGGGCCCTGTTTAAAAGGAACGAATTGGACATCCCCTTGCCCAACCCTTTAAACCAGAAATATATGCAATTCACATGCTTCAATGCTGTTTATCCATTATCTTAAATGCAGACTGCAGTGGCACAAGCAGCCAGACATCTTGCATCTTCTTTGATAACTATTTAGTACTGCAGTATGTAGATTTCAGATGGGAGCAGGTACTGGCACATTTTAATGGGACTGGGCACTAACTAGCAGTTTAGATTGATAAAACAATGTTCTTTGTGTGCATTGGCCATTGCAAAATAAAGCTTGCTATACATGATCAAATAAAGTGGATATTACTACGTTTCAAAACCCATCAAAGGACTGTATGGTTTATAAATGAGATGTTCTTAGCAAAAAATTGAAAACATTGTCCTTTTAACATTCACTCTGACTATAATTTCAATAAGAACATCTAGTTAAGGGATAATCTGACACGTTTAAAGTAAGTCCAACAGTGTTTCCCTGTACCAATTAGAGCACTTATTGCACTTACCTCAAGTAATGCAGTGGAAGACTTTGGCACTGTGTTACATACATTGAATTGCTGTTAAGGGCACAGATCATAGCTCGGTGTCTGTCTCGCTGTAAGAGAATACATGCGGTAATTAGCCTTTCCAGACTCTGTACAATGGTAAAGTCTTTATTTCTCTTAGTTTCTCTGAAATTCCATTTATCCACCAATTGGAAAGTCACCCTTTCCAATGACTGTCTATCAGAATCAAACTCTGACAGAAAAAAATCTGATTTTTTTTTTTTTTTTTTTTTTTTTTTTTTTTTTTTTTTTTTTTTTTTTTTTTTAAAGCTTTCAGGAACCACTAGCAAAAAGGCTAAGAGCATGATGTTTGGGTAACCTTTAAAGATCTTTTGGCTGGTGAAAATACCTTTTGTAGCTGTCAATATCACTTTACAAAACAGTGTCCCCAGGATGAGACAGATTATTGGTTATCTACTCATATTTGGCAAAGTGATTTGAAGTTCCACCTGGGTGATTAATTTGAAGGGGTTGTATGGTCAGTATGTTGTAGATATGGTATTCAAAGACTGTTTTTTTAATTGGTCTCTTTATCCTGCCGGTCCTGATGTTATGATGCTGTATTATAATGCTGTCTACTTCCCTGGTATGCACATGGGCAGTAGCAGGATTATGACCTAATAACTGCTTCCGTGCATGCTCACACCATCAGTGAAAGAGGTGGATTGGCAGTGTGGTTGGTTAGGATAGCCACACTAAAGCAAGCAGGTAGCCAGACATCATTCAGTCAGTTCATTAAATTGCCCAAATCTCCCTCACCCCTTTTAGTTAAGGGGATCACCAGCCTCTAAACCAGGGGTGGGCAATTATTTTTCTCATGGGGCTGCATGAAAGGCTTGGGTGGTTTTACAGGGCTGGAGTGGTGGACCTAGCTTGACGGCACCTTTGGCGGTTTGTCACACCCCAGTTTTTGCATGCTCTGGTGGGCCGGTCAGAGATGGTTGGAGGTCCAGATTTGGCCCGTGGGCCGTGCAATGCCCAGGTCTGCTCTAAACCCTACTACTGAAATTAACTGTGTTTGCTAAAATAAACCTTTATCTAATGCATGTGATTTACAAATGCATGAGCCAGTATATTCCAGAAAGCCCTATACTACATGATCTGTACAACCCCCTACCCCCCAGCACTGCTGGGTATCTGAAAAAGGTCTTGTTTCTACTTTA
Organism: Pipa parva; assembly: GCA_019650415.1. Lineage (NCBI taxonomy): Eukaryota > Metazoa > Chordata > Amphibia > Anura > Pipidae > Pipa > Pipa parva. Next base: position 12,431 of record WMED01008388.1, on the reverse strand, counting down.
CATAAATATGCCCATTACATAATGGTCTGTTTGCTAAAGTGTGGTTTCCATGCCATGTGTTTATTGGCTAGACGGCAGTTTTTTTTATCCATCTTGTGATCTGTTGTTTGTTCTGTATACAAGAAAATAAATTTGACATGTAGTAGTCAGATTCAATGTAGGGCAAGCTCTGAGTCGAGCAGAGAACTTGGCCTTCATTGTATAAGGTATCTCTGACTTGAATAGGCAACCTTATTTTACAGTGGCAGAGAGCTCTTTATATACTGTATCTGACTTCAACTTAATTTCAACTTGCATACTGGTTTCCCTTCATGCCCACTTGTCTATCACATCTCATAGCTCTGTCTGCCCCCTGTTGTGTGGTGTCTGGAAATCCACATAACACAAACTGCTTTTGGACAGCTTTCTCACTTGGACTTTGCTTTGTTCCCCAATAATATGCCAATACAGGGCTCACTGTCTACTTCTAAAATCTGGTTGGGGGCAAAGGGAACAGTTTCAGTTTGATTAAAGGTATGTTGTAGGAGAAATTAGAAAAATTATAAAAGGTATCATCAGAAACTTGATAATAGTATAATGACCTGCAAGATGAATGATGTACTTGATAAATAAAATTAATAGAAATTAAACCTGAAATTCCAGGGTAGTTCCTGCCACTATAGCCTCTCAGTTCAACAGTTTTAACAAACCTCTCCCAAGCAT